>JAOWCC010000019.1:86863164-86891914 GCA_030867875.1 Actinernus sp. WN-2022
CCTTGGATTCTTTGTTTTATATTATTGATAAGTGCAGGGGAATTATTGGTATTGTTGTCTTAATATAAATACAATAACCTATTTGTGGCGGCGAATAATGCCCCGACATTCTAGAGGATCAGATGTCCAAGGACAAATATCACGACATATTTCGACGCCACAATGTAGGTTATATTGTTGTTATCGTCCTTCAAATATTTTCTTTGACGCACGTGCTAATACGCTCACAGTGGGTGTATTCGCTGATATTTCCCGCTCGCGGAGAGAAATTATTGGGTCACGTGACGCATTCAACCAATCACGCGCGAGAGAAACTATTTGATGGATTACAAGCCCATATGTTTAAAGGTTTGTACGTTTTCTAGTTTCTAATTTATCATTGTAGTTATTCATTCTTTTTCCCACGTTGTTGATATGAAGACCAGGATTTTTTTTTTGTGGGTATTAATTTCTGTCGCAGCGAGCGAGCAAGGCAGCAGTACTAATTTAGACTTTCTCAAAGTCCTTTCTCGCGCTTGCTTTTTGATCCAGTGAGTTCGACTTGGAGCAAGTCTATAGACCTCATGCGATATTACTGTTTTTATTTAATTGCTGGTATATAATCAACTAAAGACGATTGAGGTATGCTAACGCCGTGGGAAGCGAGTAGCAGCTGACGTTTCGAGCACAAGCCCTTCGTCAGAGCAAAAGAGGGAATTGTGGGTAGGGAAACAGTTTATATAGTGTCGAGTGCTTGATTACCGCTGAGGAAACATGTACTCGGATCAATTGGGATCAAAGAGAATTGCGTCAATGCATGACTACCGGTGAGGAAGCATGTGACATGGAAACATGTTTATATAATTGGTCAACAATGATTACATGAGGAAATTAACCATGTCAGATAAAACAGCATGCGAAAATACGTAATCCTGTGAAATTTGAGTGTCATAGCTTTCATTGCTACAGAGTAATTAGGGTTTGAATTAAGAGAGCTTTGTATGAAATAAGTCAGCCATGGCCTTACCAGCCTCGATTTCATGTTTTCCGGAAGGTTTAAATGCTAATAACTTTGGAACCAATGGTTATAAAACTATTAAACTACATACTGTCAACAACTTCTTACTGCTCTTTCAGCCGAGTCTATATCAATTGTTCTGTTTTTGTTTAAATTCAGAATTTATGCTAATTAGGCCACGCCTTTTTGCATGGGGTCTATACTAATTTGTGTAGTGGAACGTTTATCAGGCGCATTGCCAGAGCAGTGCATTGTGGTCCGTGCGCAAGGGCACAGAAACGATATGCGCAGTCTTCCGCACGTGGCTGTCGTTTCATTTGTGCGTGAAGGTGCGTATACTTTTTCTGCTTTTATGTTGCATTTTCACGTGAATTTGGCCCTTATTCGTACTAAGAATCTGTTGTTATTGCCATCCCACAGCGAGTGTACATAAATTGTGATCGCCTTCGTTTGTATTTTTACCACAATTCCTTCAGTGCTCCTTATTAGTCTCGTGTTTTGAGTGAAGTTTACTAACCCACATGTTTTGTAACTTGATGATTATGCTAACTCCACGCGTAACTGGGACGGAGATAATTACTATTTTCGAAAGAGCAAGATCTCTCATGATTAGCAACAAATAATTTTCTTCTATTACCTTCAATATAGTCAAATCAATATAGTTACAATTTGAAGTGACAGCGGGGTCACAAATTAGAATATCTCAGAACAGTTGATTTCCGGTGATTACGCTTTATCGGACTCCAATTGATGCATGCCTGTTTCCGGAGAACAGCAGTTTGAGTTGCCTGCGGAGGAGGCTAACACATCACCCAGTAATATATTTTTCCTGCCAAAGAGCTGCTGTAGTTTTCTTCCGTTCTTCTAATGCAGTTCCTTAACTGAGTGACAGCATTCACTACCTATTAGGAATACTAGTTTCTATTTTAGATAGACTGCAATATTAAGAAGTCTTGGACGTCTGTATGTCTGAAATGTCACCAGGCAAGACAGTTAACCGCACCTCTCAAATAATGCTGTTTTTAGGTTGAATTAAGTATTGTAATTGATCATTTATTGTAATTCTATTTTTCATAGGAAACCAACGTAATTGGCTAACGCTGTGTTGGTTCTCCTGGCCTCTATGTTTTGTTTGTTGTATATTTTACTTCATTCTATGTTGTATCTTCCATTATGGCCGAAGTAAATAAATAAATAAATATTCCTTCATTCTATGTAAATATTTATGCAGTCCTTCAGCTGATCTTGATAATATAACTACGTCATCTACATAAAATATACATGCAGCTGGTTTTTGTATTCTGTATTTCTATTGGTTCGTCAACCTCAGTCTGGTAGTTTTATAAACAGAGTAGGGTTAAATATGCACCCTTGGAGTTACCCCTTTGTGACACTGCAATTCATCTGTTATGACGTTTCCGATTTTCACTGCCGATGTCTAGTCTCGCGTCTCTTCTATACATGGTTTGTAGGATTGTGTAGAATCATTACCTCCTATACCAATCTTCTCAAATAATATATTTCTTGGTTTGCTTTCGAACACTTTTTTAAAGTCGATGAAGCTGCTGAACAACAAGTTTCCTCTATTGACTCTATTCATGGTTGCCACCCATCAGGAAAAAAAATATCTGCTTTTCACTGACCATAATAAGACTGTTCGACATTCTCTCGTCCAAAACAAAAGTCATCATCAAAACCTGTAGCCTCCCCTCGCAGGGTACCGTCGTGGCAACCAAAAAATTAAATTCCCTGACTTTCACAAGAAATTTAGAATTTCCCTGACCAGATGCAAAATTCCCTGACTTTTCCCTGACCTTAAAAAAAAAATGTTTCTGACCTGTGGCAACATATTGCGTGGTTTTGATTTAACATACTCTTCTAACACCGTTCCGTGATTTTTCCTGAAGGTAAGAAGAAAAAGAGTGATTTGCGAGACTTGTGTATTGGTGAAAGGAGCAGAAGCTTTCGGGTTGACCACTACCCACCAGATGTGTGAAAATATTAATTTACCTACACTTTAATCCAAACACAAAAACCCCACACGATATCGACTCATTTATTATTGCAACTATAATAAATCAATATCAATTCAGTCCTCGTCAGTGTCCAATTTATCATAATCAAAATACACTTCTGTACAATCAGCTCCATACACAAAGTCCAGGGCTCTTAACAGTGCAGCCTGGATGTGTTCCACTTGGTGAGGCGGTGTATATTCGTCGTGAGATGACCTGAAAGTAAACGGCGCACTTACTCAGAGTCTTCAGTTATTTATTCCCGGGGAGGGGAGGGGGGGGGGGGGGGGGGGGGGGGGGGGGGGGGGGGTATAGGATGAACCGGACTAGGTTTTCAGAGAACAAATAGCTTCAACACCTGGATTTCCAAGTATTGTGAAAACGAACCCGGAGTTCCTCCCTGTTTGATTATTCTCAATCATCTATAACCGGAGTTCCTCTTCCTCCCTGTTTGATTATTCTCAATCATCTATAACTCTGAGTCCTCCCTGTTTGATTATTCTTAATCATCTATAACCCGGAGTTCCTCCTGTTTGATTATTCTTAATCATCTATAACTCGGAGTTCCTCCCTGTTTGATTATTCTCAATCGTCTATAACCCGCAGTTCCTCCCTGTTTGAATATTCTCAATCGTCTATAACCCGGAGTTCCTCCCTGTTTGATTATTCTCAATCGTCTATAACCCGGAGTTCCTCCCTGTTTGATTATTCTCAATCATCTATAACTCGGAGTTCCTCCCTGTTTGATTATTCTCAATCATCTATAACCCGGAATTCGACATACTTTTAAGAAAATACCGGACGCGGAAATCGGTATTAAGTTCAAAATCGGGCCTGGCACCTGATATCTAACCAAGAATGAAGTTTCTACCTGAACCTGAGGTAGGAGAGTACCTTACCTGGCCATGGTGACCATTACTGGAATTGGTATGGCCTTCATCACAGTTCTGACAGACATCATTAGTTTGGCTATCTCCTCTCTACTGCTGACGTGGTGTGGTAAGTCTATTGTCATCCCTGCGGAGTGAACCTGGAATACAATACAAAAACTCCCGATAGTTACACAACGTTTTCATCTGATAAAAGTTCATAAAGCACGAAAAATGAGAACAACAGTCGACTTGTATGCATTGGGTGGCAGTATATTCAGTAAGTGGTTTCCATTGAAGGCTAAAAGCACTGAATAGAGTGGAGATCGACCTAGCTAAGTCTAAGTCATGTCTTGTACCAAGCTGGGTATACCGTGGCATGGCAACATCTCCCCCATCCCCTCCCCCCTTCTATTCTCTTCTTGTGTTTGTCACAATGATTGTAAGTTTAGCAAATTTCTCTGGTTTTCCGTGGTGTGGACTCTTATTTACCACGATTTACGTCATCACATGGTCAAAATTTGTTGTGGACTCACTTTTGACCATGTGATGACGTAAATCGTAGTAAATAAGAGTCCACACCACGGAAAACCAGAGGAAATTTGTTTTTTACAACAATATTAGAAAACGTACAAGGAAGTTTCGTTACAAAGCGTGACAGCTTTGAAAGAGCCAGCGTTGTCTATAACTTTCTCGCGTCAGCACCGTTGTCTGGACTCTCATTTACCACCGTACTTCAACCAATCAGATCGCGAGATTACCGGCAGTTGTGGTAAAATTCTTCATGGATAGGAAAAGTCATTTCTAATATCCATGGTTTCTTGGAGTTCTGATAGCGATGTTGACATATTAACACGAAACATCGCTATTGTTCTCCTTTTATTTTTACTGAACATCGTACGCGATCAAGACGTTCTTAGTTGTCAGTGGCGGATCCAGGGGTGGTTACGGGGGTGACATGCCCCTTTTGGGCCAAAAACAAATTCTGTATAAGAATTCGTAAAAATAAAATACATTCGTTCAAATTTTGTAAGAAATTTCGCACCAGAAACTGTACCGGTCAAAATAGTCACCCCCCTTTTTCAAATCCTGGATCCGCCACTGGTTTTAGTTTCGTCGTCCATCAATCAAACGTGTCTTTATACTCTATCTCGATTCTCATTGCATAAATTGTGAATCGCGACGAGATAAATCGCTGCTTCTTCGACAATTGAATGGTGCAGGTGCAAATGCGTTCAAGTAACGCACGGCCACCAAGTCATAAGATAAGATAAGATAAGATATTTATTTCAACTCGGGGGGTTGAGGCTTGTTAAACCTCTAGCAAGTACATGCTAATTAGCCGAGACTATCTACTTACAGCTAGTACATAAATTGAAATCTTATATACAATTACATATGAGTACATTATATTAACCATAACTAGTATTAATTACAAGTGGACTATATAAATATATATATATATGTATCGGTAAAAGTTAAACCAATATGGAATTGGAAATTTTAAACTAGAAATTGAATTTAACAGAGCCGATTTGTTTTTTGAATGATTTTTAAAGTAGGTAATGTGCGCAGAGCATCAGTTAAGCTATTCCAAGCTTTGGCAGCAGTGTATGAATGGAGTGAAGCCCATATTTAGTTGTGTTATACCATGGTAGCCTCAGATTCTTTTGTTCTCCGAGGCACATTTAAACCACTAATTTTCCTGATGGCAGGGAAATTTAGAAATATGCATTGTTTCGAAATTTCCCGCCGGGAAATTTCGAGACAATGCATATTTCTAAATTTCCCCTGCATGCGTAATGAGGGCAAAATTAGAAGAGAATGCAGGCTGGAAGTGAGAAGGTCAAAAGCATCAACTCCTGCTCCCCTCTGGCACGACTAGCCCTACGCTCCCGGATGAAAAATACTGAATCCAAACTGACCTGTCTTCATCATAACCTTCAATGTAATCCATGTGGGATGACCTATTTCAATCTGCATATTCTTCTCTTAATTTCTCAAACCCGCTTCTTCCATGTGGGATACTTAAAACCATAAACGTGACGTAATTAAAATCCATTCATGCTCTTTGAATATTTAGTCAACCGCATAATTACATTGTATTTTAGTGTTATTCTTCTCAAAAACAACACGCTTTTCCCCAGGGGAAGCCAGGGTCGTTTAATCAATGGCGCTCAGTCAAGCATTAAACAAAACGTTTTCGAAAGCAACTCGACTGCGACGTCTTTAGTTTCGCAGAGAAAACTAAACTTCTCAGAGATTTGTTCCGTTCCTCGGCGATCATGGTACAACAAACTTATACCATGGCATTTCGGGGTATTAGTGATTTAAATTGCCCCGAGAGCCGCGGGAAGATTTGTAAAAGTCCCGAGGCCGCTTCTTCCCTCGGCTCTCGGGGCAATCTAAATTACTAATACCCCTCATGCCATGGTATAACTTATAATTACATTTAGGTACTGTAAGTTTACGCTGGCCTCTTAAGTTCTTAATGTTGCAGCGCTCTGAGAACATAGACCTGATATACATAGGCGATTGGCCACTAAGTGCCTTATAGACTGTAATACACAGAAGTTGCAGTCGGCGGTTATAGAGACTAGGTCCTAACTTATTAAGCAAAGTTTCATAGCTCGTATTGGAAAAATCATTATAGACATATCTTAATGCTCGATCGTGGAGTTTCTCGAGCTTAGAGGCATTGAGCACAGAACAGTGAAGCCAAACAGAACTACAGTAATTAAAACAAGGTAAGATAAAAGCTCTATAAAGACATAATTTAGTGTACTCGGACAATATGTGTTTAAAGCGGCTTATGACTTCAACTTGCTTACACGCCTTTTTAGCAATTCTTGTATACGTGTCTATTAAAGTTTAATTGGTTATCTATTATAACCCCTAACAGTTCATGCGGGGTCATTATGTAAATATGAAAAGCGCTGTGACAGAAATGTTCAGTTGTATGACAGACTTAGGGCTGCGTTTTTGTTTGTTTGTTTGTTTGTTTTGTTGTTGTGGTTGTTTTTTGGGGGGGGGGGGGGGGGAGAGATATTCAGCGTATTCAGAAAAAGGAATACACTGCACAACTAATCTTGTTTACAAATTAGCAAACACAGAAAAATATTTCCTAAGGAACTAAGGACTATGCTTTCCAAATTTCGGAAGAGGGATTGCTTCATTATTTCGAGGTATTCTAATTTCACGACAAGTGCTTCAATGCTCAATACACATGCACATACCAGCTTCAAATCTGGATTTTCGTCCCTCGTGCTCTTTATTCGTCCAATCAGCTCGACCAGTTCTTTCTCTAACCCGTTCATATTTCCTCTTGCCGTGTCTTCTGTCTCAAGGTACTCGAATGTCGACTCTATTCGTTCCAACTGTATTTTTCGGTTCATTATACACTCGTCGAGATCCTGAAAATAAAGATGTTGTACTAAATTATCCAGCTGCAATAATCTCTCAAGCAGACATTTGGAGGGAGAACATCTTTTTATGGTTAAAAGTTAAATTTCGTGGCGATTATTTGTCAAATAAAGTATACATGTAGTCATGCATTTTACTGTTATTTGAGAACACGAGAGACATGTTGAAAGCGCAAGCCAAAGGTGCGTGCTTTTATCATTTTTCAAAAACTCATGCGTAATTAATGACCATTTTGTCCAATCAGAAGAAGAAATCACTCACGTGCATGCCCCTTTAGTTATACCCGGTAAGGGTCTTTATACGACTTTAGGGCCCTATATAAGACTTCATGGTTGAGGTCTTTTGCTTTGTTGTACAAACGGTAAAAAGCCTCAACCATGAAGTTTTATGTAGAGTCACACTCGTACAATGAAAAGTTGTATACAGACCATCCTAGTCAATCCTTATAGAACCAAGGGCTTCACCGTGAATACCAGGTATTCTGCTAATCAAAATCTTTACAGACCATTTTTACGAACGAATTATGGCCAACACACTTTTAAGTTTATGACTTCTAAAATATGGGAGAACATACCAATTACGATCAAAAGTTTAAATTTTAATAGTTTCAAAATGTGTTACAAACAATATTTATTAAGTAATCAACAGTAATTTTCATCCTCGTTCTGTCTATTAATTCCTCTTCCACTGTCTACACTGTAATTTTGACAGAGCTGATTTAGCCCCAAAAATGGGGCCGAATCGGTGAGTAAAATATGGCACCTTTTTAAGTCTGTTTCAGACATAATGGTTAGAGCTAATTTGGCCCTTTTTGGGGCCCTGATTTGACCCCTTCCATTAGGGCTGAAATGAACCCTGTTTGGTACTGTTTTGAAATTCGAAGGGTCTGAAATGCTTTTGAGAGGTTCTGAATTGGATTTTAAAGGTTCTGAATTGGATTTTTAAAGGGCTAAAATAACACCTCAAATTGGGTCGTTTGACACCCATCAGGGCTGTTTGTATTCTGTAACAAGGACTGATTTGACCCATTTAGCAGTGCCAAAATGTTTTTTAATGGTTCTGATTTGGACTTGATCGGGGGTAGAGTAGGTCACTACCGCAAATGGGGTTGTATCGACCCCATCAGGGCTGTTCGTATTCTGTAATCATTTACACTGGATGATTTCGCAAATTTACACCTTAAATACAGATTTTAGAAATACAAATAATCAATTGAGACAACAACTTAAGATTTAAAATGAATTGCCACTTTAATTGAAATTGAAGATGACCTATAAAATAGCAATAACAAATGCTGTTTGTACCCTGGAAGATTATACTTTATACTGAGATTATAGAAGGCCACATCGTTATAAAAAAAGGAAATAAAGACCCTTGTGTCTATTTCCCAAACCTTGCAAATATTTAATTCATACCTTTGCCGGTGCATTGCAAAATTATGCAACAGACACCAAGAGTCTCTCCCCTGTGAGTAAGATAATTATGTTAAAACATAAAAACAGGCCAACAAACCAAAGATGGTATCTTCGATTTTGTGGCTGGGAAGGGTGTACATTATGCTTCCCTCACAAACAATATACAAATTGTCCATATCATAAAGCTCTCGGACTGCCACATCTTGAGGCAACTTCAGTTCTTTGCTATTGACTTTAAAAATCCAAATTCCCTTTGATTCTTGAGCAATCTTTGGAAGGAAAAGACTCTTGGGTGTATTTTAATATATTTTCCCAAAACTTGCAAGTATTAAATTCATACCTTTGACAGTACAAAATGATGCAACAGACACTAGTCTTTTTCCTTCCCAGTACAATGAGGGAGTATTGCTCAAGAAATGAGAGAATTGCTGTCCCCTGTAAGTAAGATGTAAAAAAAAAACAGGGCAACAAACAGAAGATGGTATCTACAATATTGTGGCTAGGAAGGGTGTACATTATACTACCAAAAACAGGTAGAGTGGAAACTGAGCTCGAAAAAGGTTAATGTCTCGCCACTCACTCTTCGTATGTCTACAAGTCAAAACATAAAGGAATGTTAGCTCTTCTAGGGAAGTGTCTGAGAAAAATCACAAGCTTTCGATCTTGGGCGACTCTTGTCTCGATGACCATTATTCGTGTACAAATTTGACGGCACAAAATCCTACATGAAATAAAGTGTACCAAGGTTTCTTAATTTATATAAAGCATAAACTTTTAAAATAGCAGTGGGGGATCTTGGGGGGGGGGGGGGGGGGGGGGGGTCTAGGGGTTCCATTCTCATTCCCCCTCCCCCCACTTCTTGAGAGTTATTCTTTTAAATGTTCTATTGAAAGTTACAAAAAATGCTCAAAACTATACTTTGACCTCCCTCTTGGGGGGTTGGACCCCCTCCTTTTCAAAATCCTGGCTCCACCTATTTAACAATTAGACTGCAAGCTAAAGGGTTTTATCCACTGATAGTTGGAGAGGGGCACAGCCCCGAGCCAACTATCAAAGTCGATAAAAACCGAGAGTGAGCCAGTCTAATCCACCATACCAAAAAACATGGTGGCAGTACATTTAACCACAATTCCTTGTGAACCTAAATCAGCCACCACAACAAATAGAAATTGTTTACTTGCATGAAAGTTATGGCTTTGTTAACAGCCTTATACCTGCATAGTTTGAAGTTTCTCCACCCCTCTTTTATGGGGAATTTTAGGTTTTCTGCACACTAAGAATTGTGGGTAAATGTACCGGCTGACATCTTTTTTGGTAAAGTGGATTGTGTTAGCATAACATAGCTATCGTTCTATCAACTTAATAGCAATCGACTAACATCGAGAAAACCTTGCTAAACAATCAATTTGTGTCCTGCACACGCTAGTCAGATCTTGTGCCCATGACATCTATCGAACGGTTGAAGTCACTGGTCTAGCAAATCAGATTTAGAGATTTGCCAATAGTCGGCATCACAGGAAAAAAAATGAGATTCCAACAATGGACAATCATAGGTATATTAGTGGTATATCATTGGTATATCATTGGTAACCTTGATGATTTACCAACGTTGGAAAAGTGTTTACATTTCCAATATTGGTATCTTAATTTTTATAATTCCAACGTTGGAACTCTTGTTTCCAATATTGGTATCCTTTTATAGTCCCAATGTTGGAAGTCTTGATACCAATATTGGTACCTTTTTATAGTCCCAATGTTGGAACTCTTGTTTCCAATATTGGTATCGTTTTATAGTCCCAATGTTGGAACTCTTAATTACTACCAATATTGGTATCTTATTTTTTATAATTCCAATGTTGGAAGTCTTGTTTCCAATATTGGTATCTTTTTATAGTCCCAAGTTGGAACTCTTAATTACTACCAATATTGGTATCTTAATTTTTATAATTCCAACGTTGGAACTCTTGTTTCCAATATTGGTATCCTTTTATAGTCCCAATATTGGAAGTCTTAATTACTACCAATATTGGTGTCATTTTATAGTCCCAATGATGGAACTCTGAATACCAATATTGGTATCTTTATTATTCCCAATGTTGGAACCCAATGTTGGTATTTTAATTGAAATCATGCATGCTCCAACAAAAGAAAACAATAATCAATGAATATTATTGTTACATGATACTATGAAAATGTACAAATTGCACTAACACATCAATGTGGAAATTAAGGACACTTTAATTTAATTTCAGGTGAGCTATTTACAGTAGAGCTTAAGAGCCAAGATTGCATGAATTGAACTTGGTCTTTGCCTGTTTCAGCCAGGTTTTCTTTACGTGATTGTCACAACATACATATATACTACAACTATTTCTGTTATTTTATTCCTTATTTCCTGAATGCAGGACATGGACAGCAACATACACATGGTTCTTTGCCACCAGTTATGCTTTGGGACATCTGTGATAGCCTATTAAGCAGAGGAAATCAATTAGGAAAAGTGAAAATGGCTGACCATTTATGCCAAAGATGGTCTTTGTACCACTTTTGTCAAGAAAACGTAACATGCTGAATTTAAGTAAATGACAAACTGCTAATTTAATGCCCCCAAAATAGGTATATGATTAGCCGTTGCATAATAACTACCATGCAGTACACCTCTAATAATTATTAGACAGTTAATTGTAATACAGCCTAATATTTTTACTTATCAACTGTGGTTTGGTGGGCCCAGTTCACCACAAATTGTGATCAACTCATCAACAAATTTAGCTGTAATACACTAGCTAGTATATGCCAAGCAGTGTGATAATATACATTAATTGTGCTAAGTTGACAGTCAGTTAAAGCTCATTGAACATTTCTATGAATCTGAAGTGTCTCAAACAGCATTTGCTGTCTTGAAAATACAAAGCTGATGTATACTTCAGGTTCTCTTTAATGTTACATGGAAGTTGCTTTATAGCTAGCTTGATGGGATGACTTAATTAATTAGTACTCATATCAACAACAACAAACTAAGGTATTTTTTATCGCCAATTCCGGCAAAGGGAAGATCTAGAGTTAACTATCAGTTTTAATTCACTTTCAAAGTAAATGTACAGTACAGGTTTCCTTTATACTACCTTAATTGTGTAATTGTTTCTAAGATGTACTGAACTTACCAAAACTCTGACTGATGTCTCCAGGGCAGGGCAGTATGCCTTCTTTGCAGGAACATGTGTTTTCTGTAATGAATAAACATATATAATTATGGCATATTTCTATGGCTGAAATATATCATGAAACACTTACAGTAGATAATAAGTCAAGTACATAGTTTTATTTACTCAGAAATGGAGTCACATCTGAATTACATGTAGTCTCTCAAGAGGTAATACATAATTATCTACCTCAAAGTCACATCCATCACTGATTTTTTTTCTGACACCAACTGTAAGATATGGCTTCTTATTGCACCTGAAACAATATAGCAAAGGAAAATAAATATAACAGTAGAGTGAATGGCCATTATTGTACAAGGCCCAGAAATGGAACTCCTATGCACCCTAACATTTATAAATAAATTCTCAAAATATTTGCAAAAAGGTCAACAAGTGACTGTTGAAATAAAGAATGACTGAATAAAAAGGAGCATAGCTAAAGTGTGCTTGAGTGCCAGTTCAATTCAATGTAGTTGATTTTCTTGTAGGCAGTACAGTAAGTGGTAAGTGGCTCGTTATATTAAACAAAAGTCAGAATATCACATGAGGATGTCTGTTAACCAGCATACATTTAACTTTTGCAAAAAAGGGGAATCAAGTCAGTGCATGAGCACCACAAGCAACTGATATTCAGGTACATACATGACTTGTATATAATTATTAAATTTCTCTTACTTTATCCAAAGCCAATCTCTTCTACTGTGTAGACTGGTTCAACAGCAAGCTGTTACCAGATCTGATCACACTTAATTAGGCTGTTTACATTGTTGCTTTGACAATAAATGTTCTGGTATCCTGTCCATTGCTTTGAACATTCATTTCTCATCACCTTGATTCTAAAAATGTAACAAAAGGAAAGTTCACTTTAATATGACAAGGGGGAAGAGGTATGAAGATATTAAAAGGTTGTACCTTTACATTTTCAAAGCCCTTTCCCAAATTAAGCAGTATAAAAAGTACTGAAACCTGCAAAATTACTTTGTGATAAACACAAAGTTGCTCGATCTGTGGTTTATAGCCAGGTTCTGCTACCCATACTGGTAACAACAACAATAATACATTAATTTTTATTTACACTCAAAAATAACAATATGAGGAAGTAGTACACTGTAAATGTTTCTTAGGATATTCAGTAAATTCAGTAATGTTCGCACCAAACTCAACGGCATGTGCATTGTTATAAATACGTTCACCTTCAAGAATAAGTCTTGCTCAATCTTCCTCTAAATCTGTTTGATCCTTACGAAGCCAAGCACAAACTTGAATTGAACAGAACTCCAATCTGTTATTGAAAAGAAAATTATTTCGTCAGTGGCGAAAAATGGCGCCAAAATTTGTGCACCAATTTGTCAAGCAGAATTCCCAACTGTCATAGTTTGAGAAGTTGTTCATACATTACCTGAACTAGGTAATACATTATCCTCTGTAGGCGGACTGTAATTTGAAGCCATTAGTGAAGCTGTTTTCTTTCTTTTATGAAGGATTTCGCTCGAACTATCACAACACGAAAGTACTGGTCAACTGAAAAACTAGCCTTGTGGGAGCCCGTGTGGCCTCATGGGAAGCGTATGTCCACTCGTCACCAGACTTCTGTCGGCGTGCGTTCGAATTCCGTATGCGTGAGTTGAGTAGTTTCGCATTTGTTGCGAATTCTGGAATTCATTTCAATCTTTTCAATAGATTTATTTAGTATTTTGACGTTTCCCATTAGGTAACGTTTTCCATAAGTTTTAACTTTGTTAGCTAGTAACTCAGGGAACTGTGTTTAAGTATACCAATGCTATTCCTGTGTTGGAAATTCATTGGATTTCTACAATTTGACGTTTAGTACATAGTTATCCAATACCATTCCAAACAAAAGCCAGTGTTGGTATACCTGATGACTGGTATACCAATGTTATAACAGTTATAAGCTTGCGGTTCCAATAGTGATCCAGTTTGGTACGTCATTGGATCATCATTGGTATCATCCTGTGACCTAGTGATCCAGTTTGGTACGTCATTGGACCATCATTGGTATCATTGTGTGACCTCCGAATAAAATTCCAATATTGGGATCCAATAGTGATCCAGTTTGGTACGTCATTGGACCATCATTGGTATTATCGTTTCACCTCCCAAAAAAAATCCAATAAAGAACCAATAATGGGGAACATTGGATTATCATTGGACAATCTGTATACTTTTCCAATAAAGAACCAATAATGATCCAATGTTGGTTGGCAATATATAACCAGGCTGGGGAACATTGGATTATCATTGGACAATATGTTTACATTCCCAATAAAGAACCAATAATGATCCAATGTTGGTTGACAATAGATAACCAGGCTGGGGAACATTGGATTATCATTGGACAATCTGTATACATTTCCAATAAAGAACCAATAATGATCCAATGTTGGTTGGCAATAGATAACCAGGCTGGGGAACATTGGATTATCATTGGACAATCTGTATACATTTCCAATAAAGAACCAATAATGATCCAATGTTGGTTGGCAATAGATAAGCAGGCTGTGGAACATTGGATTATCATTGGACAATCTGTATACATTCCCAATAAAGAACCAATAATGATCCAATGTTGGTTGACAATAGATAACCAGGCTGGGGAACATTGGATTATCATTGGACAATCTGTATACATTTCCAATAAAGAACCAATAATGATCCAATGTTGGTTGGCATTACGTTCCCATATTGGAATATTTTTGGGAAACAGTAGATTTACCAACAATATACCAATGTTGGAATCCTAAACGGCTGATTTACCAATGATATACCAAATTGGAATCTCATTTTTTTTCCTGTGCATGGCTGTGTTATGCTAAGAAGATTTATTCCCCATTTCAACTCGAAGCTCTGATCAAGACTTCTAAAACTGTATATTTCAACAGAATAACTGCCAAAGTCTGGCCCAGGCATTTTGACGCCGTATCTGTACCAATTCGTTGAAGAGTCACGGGCAACATATCGACCTCTTTTCGAGTTCAGTTTTCACTCTACCTGTTTTGGTAGTATGCTTCCCTCTCAAACAATTTACAAATTATCCATATCATAAAGCTCTCCAACTGCCACAACTTGAGGCTGGACAAACTTGCATACCTCCTCTTCAATAGGCTTGTTCCTATGCAAGAAACAATAAGAGCTGGCATCAAATATAATTTACAAAAAGTACACGAGGACCACTTTTTCATATGTGTACAGTTAACAATAATATCATGAGTCCAAAGTTGAAGTTATAACTGTAAACCTTTAGTTATAAAACGAGAGGGAGTGGAACACATGTACGTACAATTGTTTAAGGTGGCTCGGTACAATCGAATAGATGCCCCTGGCTTCTATTTAAAATTCGGCCTCATCAACCTGGCATTTATATGAGACCGGCGTTAATTCGAGACCAGCCATCTAATCGAGTAAATATAATTTTTGTACATGTACTGTAAATCCTCTATTAAACCCCCTTCGATTCTTCTAAAAAGCCCCCTTTTTAAGGCACAAAATGTATTAAGCCCCTCCTCTCTTTTAAGCCCCTCCCCCTCCCCCTCCCCCTCCCCCCTCAAAATAGACACAATAACTGACAGTATTACCAGTACATCACTACCGCACATACAGTATCATGGTGATAATTAATGTTTAATTCGATGTACATGTATACACATAGTTAATTTGGACATTTTGATTATGGGAAGTTACTCATGGCTTGCAATAAAATGGGTAAACTGATAACCTATTGAAATTAAATAAGCCACTTCCCCTCCCCCTCTCCCCTCAAATGTGCTGGAATTAAATAAGCACCAGGTGGCTTAATAGAGGAATTACGGTACCTACATGTAAGATACTTACTGCTAAGAGTTAAAACCTCTTCCTGTGAGCCCTTCTTCCCACATTTTTGTTTCAGCAGTTTATCGAGTTGAGTTTGCTGTTCTTTATTTCTAGAAGAGGAATGATATTATAATTTATTCATCATAGACAAAGAATAGCTGAGCCTCAACAACTTTAATACAGGCACTGAAAGGACAGGATTGTGATGTCTGCATTACAGTTGAGCCTCTAGATAATCAAAACCTTCACAACATATATTCCATTTAAAATATGGAGCCAGCTCTGCTAAAAAAATTGCATATTACATGGACGTACATTGTGCAAAGCTTTAGACATGGTAAGAGAATGTCTCTGCCCTTCAGAAATTTCACAAAACTCTAAAACTAACATATGGCTATTCAATGCAACACCAAAAACAAAAGGAAATGCTGGATGTGAGAGTTGAGTTAGGAAAGAAGCTTCCCCTAATTTGGAGTGGAATTGTTGATTGCTTAACTGCATGCAACTAGGAATGCTTCTCCTGATCATAAGATATCCAAACTCATAAGCTTACAAAGTCCAAACCTCCCTTCACAAAGAAGAGTATTGCTTAACTGCAACTAGTATTGTTTCTCCTGAGATATCCAAACTCATAAGCTTACAAAGTCCAAACCTCCCTTCACCAAGAAGAGTATCATTACTGTATTTGTCCTTTATATGTCTAAGCTGTTCAGTCCTTATTGAATGCACTAGCTAGCTTTGACTTAATGGTTATTAGTTTTCAGATTTCATAGTAGCTAACAAGTGCTTCAACTTTTCATGCTTGTTAAATACATGTATGTACATAATTTTCAAATTTTCACTTGTGTTACATTGATTCCTCAACAGCACTTTTTTCGGCTTTTAATTTAGTTATGTTTCTTCCTTTTGCAGACAGACAAACATTTCTAAAAAGAAAATGAAAAAAGAAACATCAGTAACACAACCAACTGTCTTTAATTCCAACAAAGCATATTAAGGTCTCAACCACTTTCAGTCATTTACATGCAACACAGATAAATGCAAAGCCTTTACTCAGTCAAAGTCCAAACATATATACAGACCCATTTTAAGGGTATCAGACCCAAAAATGCTTAATGTCCTATTCAAACATGTAATTCAGGGTTAGAAGAAGCCACTCGTCCGCTCGTCAGGACGAGTGCTAAACAACATTGGGCAAGTGCTAGAAAATCACACTTGTACAGCAGGCAAGTGGAGCCACTGAGCCCCTTACTGAATGCAATATTTCTAAAGGGTAGATTTATTGCTTGAAAACATTATTTTCAGGGAGGGATAAATCTACATGTTTTTATGGCTACATGTACTGTACATATTTTTACAGATAAGACAATACTTTTTGAATCCTAAGAAAATAGTTTGGGCAACTGAGAAGAGGAATCGGGCAAGTACAATTTGGAATCACTCAGAGGGCAAGTGTGCCTTCGATTTTTTTCTAACCCTGTAATTATTAGCAATGTCAGCATTATTATTTACATTGGGTAAAATGCGACAAGAAATGCATGTACGTGTAACTAATGTGATTCCAAAACACAAGGCTTTGCACTCATAATGCATAATAATTATTCCTTAGTCACACATTAATAGAATATTAAATATGTAAACACATTTAATAAATATGAAGCAAATAACAGCATTAGATACGTGACGAGCAATGCATGTTAGTAATGAGATTCCAAAACACAAGGCTTTGCACTCATAATGCATATTCCTCAGTCACATATTCATACAGTACAATAATTATATGCAGACAGATTTAACAAAATTGATATGAAGCAAATATCAGCATTAGATACGTGACGAGCAATGCATGTTAGTAATGAGATTCCAAAACACAAGGCTTTGCACTCATAATGCATATTCCTCAGTCACATATTCATACAAAATTATATGTAGACACATTTAACAAATATGAAGCAAATATCAGCATTAGATACGTGACGAGCAATGCATGTTAGTAATGAGATTCCAAAACACAAGGCTTTGCACTCATAATGCATATTCCTCAGTCACATATTCATACAAAATTATATGTAGACACATTTAACAAATATGAAGCAAATATCAGCATTAGCTATAGATGTGACGAGCAATGCATGTTAGTAATGAGATTCCAAAACACAAGGCTTTGCACTCATAATGCATATTCCTCAGTCACACATTAATACAATAATTATATGCAGACAAATTAATATGAAGCAAATAACAGCATTAGATACGTGACGAGCAATGCATGTAACTAATAAGATTCTATTGGGCTATTCCGTTTAATAACCATCCCCACCACCCCCTCTCTCTCACTCTCTCGAGGGATCTGGCGAATTAGTGTGGAATAAATCTTATATATAGCTATAGCGGATGATGTGTAGATTGTGACTACTAGTGAAAATATCCAGCTAAATTTTAAACAATATGCTAAAACATTTTGGTAATTCAAACGTCGTATATTAAATAGTTCGACACGGCGGTTAAGCACGACGTTTGAACGTACAATATAATACGCGGAAAACAGTAGTATTTTACCGACTTTACAACCATACCTTGTGAACCGGATAGACTGTCTTGATCAGAATTGGAAGAGTTATCAATGACCTGGGAGTCGGCAGAGAGATCGCCATATTAATCCCATCATCAGTCGTAGCATTCTTCTGGGAAGACGGGGAGCCTGAAATGTACAAACAAACACACACATGAACTAATAATACATACGAATACACAAATTTAATATTGTAGTTATTTAAAAACTGAATACTGCTGAAAAAAGATAATTCTGCACGAGATAAAACGCCTAAAACTGTAGAAGTTTGCAGTGCCGTTGCTCCTCGTTGCTTCTTTACATATAATTGCGCCAAAACGTCTACGCATGCTCGCTGGCTAGCACTCAACCGCTGAGTTTGTATGCGGCGCATAAGAGCGCGAAAACATATCACGTGGTTTCACTCCAAGAAAGCACATGGTTCACTGAACTACTGTACCTTCATCTTCGATAGTTTTGCCTACTTTCTTCATAAAGAGCCGTCGGACTTTAAAAAGTCTCGTCCTCCAAACGTCCTGCAAGATCTTCGCCGTCGAGGAAATTTTTGTCTGTGAAAGTTGAAATTTAAGCATTCAGTCAGCCAGAGTCCTCTACGGTTAGCGCAATACCAGTTTGAGATAATTTTACTTACTTGCAATTCTTTCGATGGTGTCAGGCTGGAAATTATTTTCCTCCAGCCAATTCTTGACCTGTTCTCTAGAGAAGGTTCGGTCGAATTCCTTTGACATTGCGTAGCCTACAGCTACTGACTGATTCGATGCCGGCACTTAGGGCGGAATGACTCAGCTTACCGCTGTTTGAACAGTGTCCTCTACGCGGGGAAATCAGCGAAGAAACGAGGCAAAATGAATGCCGTGCTTGTGATTTATACCCAAGAGTAAATCACAGTCACGAGTCTTTCCGAGAAACCAATAGAATTAAAAGAAGCAAGCTAACGTTGTATACGTAATATCTGAATACCCTGCACCCGACCAGCAATTCATGATCCTTCATGAATTTTGAGAAGGGGGGGGGGTGGTGTGTGTGGAGACAACACTGAGCTATTTAGGGAATAAATAGTTAACAAGTACATGCTTTTGCAACCAATTGTACAATTTGACCCTGTACGGTGTTGAAATGACTAAACCAAGGCCGTTTTGGAAAAAGGGGGCTGTTTTGAATATTGAGAGGGCTGAATGTTACATAGGGCTGAAACAGCCCTTGTGAACAATTTGACCCTGTACGGTGTTGAAATGACTAAACCAGGGCTGTTTTGGAAAAAAGGGGGCTGTTTTGAATATTGAGAGGGCTGAATGTTACATAGGGCTGAAACAGCCCTTGTGAACAATTTGACCCTGTACGGTGTTGAAATGACTTAACCAGGGCTGTTTTGGAAAAAGGGGGCTGTTTTGAATATTGAGAGGGCTGAATGTTACATAGGGCTGAAACAGCTCTTGTGAACAATTTGACCCTGTACGGTGTTGAAATGACTTTGAATGGGACTGTTTTGGAAAATTATAGTACTGTTTTGAAACGTCATGGGGCCATTTTGGTTTTCTTTGGAGCTATTTCAGCCCCCCTTGGTCACAACAGCCCAACAAGGGGCTGAAATAGGTACTCTGTCAAAAGGGCTGTTTTGGACTTTAGGGCTAAATCAGCTCTGTCAAAATTACAGTGTAGTATTTACTTAAATCTACCTTGCTGATGTTTGTATTCACTAAACTTAGGCTGTCACCGCATTTTTATTCTTCTCAAAGGTAGTGGTCAACACGAAAGCTTTGCTACTTTGACCACTACACACTATACTCTATAGAACACTTAAGCCGCTTTCCGTATTTATTTATCCTTTTTATACATAAACATTATTTATTGTATTGTTACAACTAATAATCAGTGTACAAATAAAATGAACTTGAATCTTTATGAAGACCCTCACTCGTACAGTGAAAATCCTTAAAAGGACCCTTACGGGGAATCTCGGATCGTAAGATGAGACTTGGGGTTGCTCAACCAACGGTCTACTGAGTGCAATGTCCCCTCCCTCGCTCCATATTCCAACTGCACATGTCAGTGACGTACAACGTAGCTATAAACAAGTAATTATTAGCTTTTTATCTAAATTTCGTAAAATTATTATCTTTTAGAATTAACGTTTTTGAAGCCGTTCAATAAACTCGCAGCACGTGTTTTATCAGAGCTATCTGACAACCTGAACACTGCTGCTCGTTTGTTAAACATTACATCCAGTATTTAGAAATGACTGGAGTGTTTTATGCCAGCATAATGCATGGCTAAGGCTTCATTACTTGATTGATGATATAGATTTAAACTTAACGGCGAGGAAATCAAACACCAGACGGCAAAGTTCATCGGATTTTCAAAGAATTTATATAGTTTTGCACGGCTCAAAACAGCTTGGTCATGAAGAAAACCAAGCTCTAATATGCTACATGTACGTTCAATTATTTATAATGAATATCAAACTATTTAACAATTAACCAAGCCAAATAATTGATAAAAATAGCAGTGGACCATTATTACCCTGGATTCCAAAGGTTAAATGTTTTGCCTTTTGTTGGCGCGAGGATCGTCGAGTGCGCGGACGGCAAAGTTGAATTTGTTTTGCCTTCCGCGCGGCTCGCCGAATTTTCCAACAAAGGCAAAACATTTAACCTCTGGAACCCAGGGTAGTGGACCATTGACTTATGTTTAGTTTAGTTTATTTTGTCGGTGCACTTTGAACATTATATTTGTTTATTTTCGTATTGTAATCATGCAATGTTAGCGCTGATTAAATGTCAACGTTATTCTAATGCACTCTCCACTACCTTGTAAATAATGACGACATAATCTCCCTCGATGAGCTTTATTCTTGGCGAAAATGTCGGGAAAAATACGTTTAAATAAAAAAATCATTTGAAAAAATAAAACAAGCTCACGCATGTAATACATTACTCTGCTAAAACTCTCTTTTAATCAATCAGACCATGTGTTATAAACATCGTGGCTAATTTTGAAACTCCTCCAAAGTGCTCTCAAAATCACTGTATTTTTTCTCCCTCTCTGATCTCTACCCGAAATTCTCTTTCGCAAAACTCGCTAAATAGAAAGCTTTTCCCCTAAAAAACACCACACAACACTCCGATAACTACTAATCTTTATTCCTTGAGTAGATTTAGAGCACAGTATCGCTAAAGTTTCATTCCAGGAGTGAAAATCTAACTCCGTATCATTTCTCGGTAATCTTTCAATTCGTAGCCACAGGGAACCCAAAAACAATTTTGAGGTACAAACCTAGAGGATGGTAAGCCTGTGTCAAAATGCAGGTAATGCCATTTTCGATAGATTATCAACATTTTATGGGGGCCCCCACACACCTCTAGTGCCGCAGCCAGACGAAAATTGAGACAAGGCAAGACTTACGGCCCTGCTAGCCTCGTGCTGACGTTGCCGCATAAAAGCGTTTTCATGTGGCAGTGTATGTGAGGCTACTCAGTCCTAAACAATAGTTATTTAAATTGAACGCCATTTTTCGACTAGGTCCGTATATCATACCAGTGGACTAGACCTGGATAATTCAAAGCATGTGCGTGCACCAATCTCTGCAATCTGTGAATGAAGACCTTTATCATTTATTACGCATCGGCCATCTTGGAATAAACCATAGTATATGCCTGCCCAACCTCATTCTAAAACGTGTTTAACCAAGGCTGGACGGGAATAGTAGTTTTATTCCAAGATGGCCGCCACGTGATAAAGGTCTATTGTCAACCTCGTTCCCAGGGTCTTCCGCGCAGCCGAAATGTTGGATCTGACCGAGAAGACACTGGGGACGAGGTTGGGTCTATTGTATAAACACAACTTGGTCTCCTAGTGACACTGTATATACTCACACTTTTATCTCTGGAAATTGGTGGAATAAATCTGTACAGCTGATACAAACAGTTGAACTCTTCCTGATGAGCAAAGGGAACTGGGAGTTTACCACATGAACATGTCATGGATGTAATGGTATTTTTTGAAGATATGGATCCTTACAGTGGTATAATTAACTACTCTGCAACTACTGTAACGGCCTGTACTGTAACGCTAACTGCCTCACTGGTTAGCTCAGTTGGCAGAGCACGGTCTAGAGTGTGGGAAGTCGGGGGTTCGAAACCCGGCCGCGTCCTTGGGCAGGAACGTTTATAAGCCGTTGGCCTTGTCTCCTTCTACTTCTAATCAGTATTTGAAAGGGACGCGAATGAACCTGTTGTACTTCTCGAAAAAGAGCAGGGGGTTGTCACCCGGTACAGCAGCCTGGCCATTGTACCAACCACACCCTCGACATTGTAAACTGCGTGGCAGCTATTAGCGCCGTAAGCAGTCCCAAAAAATCACTGATGGAATATGTCAGTAATATGTAAAGTGCCATGAGACTGTGGTGATATGGCGCTATATAAATATTACCATGTTTATGTTTAACGGGCCACTTAGACAACGAGAATCAATCACATTGCAGAATGAAAATAATGAATTCCAACTTAGTTATTTCATCCAATCAGTGTTCAGTACAAGACAATAGTATTTCAACTTGCCTGAGTTTCTAAATTTGGTCTTTTCAATGTGGAAATCGTGTAGATATGCTAGGATTTGTAAGTTGGAATGTTTATTTTTGTTTTGCAATGTGTTTAGTTCTCATTGTCAAAGTGGTGGCCCTGGTTACAGTAGTCACACTGTCAGCCTATTCTACAGGGAGCCCAAGATCAATATTTGTGCATGTTTTTAAGTAGAATGTACTGTTGACAGACCGAGTGTAATTAATCATATAACCAAAGAAATGTTGGAAATAAAGTCTAAATTTCTTACATGGACTATTGTTGATTGGTCATTGGCATTGGAAGGAAATTTTAGAGTCATTGAAGCTGTTTTTAAGGATTTCAAATTCACTACTCAAGAGAGAGTATATATATGCAATGTACAGTAATGACAAAAACCAATCACCAATAGTCCATATATGAAATTTAGACTTCATTTCCAAAATTTCTTCGGTTATGATTAATTACACTGTCAACAGTGCATTCTGCTTAAAAACATACAAATATCGAGCTTGGGCTCCCTGTGCCTATTCCAGGAGAATGTAATACATACAATACAAATCTGGAGACTTGTTCCTTAGTGTATAAACACAGTCTAAGTGTTGATTAAGGTATACTAACCACCATGGAAAGCAAGTAGAAGCTGACGTTTGGATACCCTGGGTACCACTTGCTTGCATGCATGCTAATAAGAGGTTTAACTAGCTCTCTCTAGAAGGTGCTAAGCAAAAGAACTTCTGGTCTCGGCCATTGAGAATCTCACTTCCATGCTGATCGAGAGTTTAGGTTCAAAATTTGAACCTCGGCTCTAATTGGATAATCTACTAATAAGGATGTAACGTTAATTTTCATTGGCTTACCAATGGCTCAGTAAAACCAGATTGACATGTTTCCTTTATTTGAAACTCAGTGCATGGAAGTGATATTCTCAACTGCTGAGGCCAGAGGCCCTTCTAACCTCTCTTCTCAGTCCCTCATTTCATTTGTAGTAGTTTCTCCTAGCGATCAGGGCCTCTGGAACCAGGGTAACATTTGGAGCAAGAGCTACAGTAGTCAGAAATGATAGAGCAATTTTCAATTGAGTGTCGAAAAGTAATTGCTTTCAAATTTGATTGGTTAGTTATCCATGATTGCATTTACTTTGCCTCGTGATTGGTTGAAGTAAAACCAATCGTGAATTACTTCAGTTCATGATTGGTTCATTGGTGTTTTTACTTGCTCCTGTGATTGGCTCACTGTTTTTGGTTTTATGACACTCAATAATTGAAAACCGCTCTAAATCTGGCTTTTTACATACATGTACATTTTACCAAAATCACATGGTTTGGAAACTTACCTCAGTGTAAAGATCTAGAAATGGATTATTAGTTGAGAAGAAGTCCATATCAATGTCCAATATGAATGGTTTGTCACCAGAAAGGAGATTTGACAATAAAATAATAAGAGCTTCAGCAGTTGTATTCTTTCAGAACCTTCATTGGCAGTTTTCTGTGGCTGTTGAGTAACATTGGAGTTTGAATTGCAGTAATCATTATGAAGACTTTCAGCTGATTGTTTAGAGGTTGAATATGCCAATTCCTGCTCAATTACATTGTTTTTGCTTTCTATTCTGTGCCTATTTGCCAACTCATCTGAGTCACTGGGAATTGTCTGTATCGTAGACTGGCCCATACCTTGTCCTGCTCTGCTTTCCTTCATGCTTGGATCATTAGTGCTTTCAAGTATCTCAGCCTCTGTATTTTCCTCACTGCCACAGGTTTCTTGGACAGTATAATTTTCAATGTGCAATGTGGTAACTATGAGTTCTAGTTCTTTGATATTTTCTAGTTCATCTTTGGGGACAATACAGGAGTTCTTCAACAAAATAGTCAGCTGTACTGGTGACCCTATATAATACAAAATAATTATAAGTCTGGTTTTCACTAGCGAGGGCCTTTTAGGGGAGTAGTAATAATTGCATTGTTCCCTGTCTGAGTTCCAAAACTAGTCGCGTTGCAGTCCGAGAAGGTGGGCATGTCGCTTTGGAATTTCATCTATTGTTTTCTCATTTCTCTTTGTTGCTCTCACAATTTCAGACGTTTGTTTATATTTCAGGTCCTTCATGTCGCTGTTTCAATGCTGTGTTGCTTAGTCGGAATTTATCCTAAAAAGGCCTCACTAGTGGTATATTCATTGTTCTTACTAGTCAGGAACAAGTGCAAATCTCTTATAAACATTTGCTATTTGACTCTCTTTGACCAATAAATCCCACCACCCCCAACTTTTCTTTGCTTGCAAATGCCCCACCCATGGGACAAGTTTCAAGTTTTCCTTTATTATTCACTACCTTGTAAATACAAGATTCACATAAGTATCTTTGTTTTGATGACAGACAGACATTTTTTTATTGTTACATGTACTTAGTTCTCCAATAAAATAATACTAGTATTATTTGGGTGGAAAAATAATTAAAAATAATGACAGTGCTACATGTAATATCGTATTTCTGGAACATTGCTGGGGGGGGGGGATTATGTTATAAATGGGTAGGTACATGTATGTGTGACCATGAGGTTCAAACCCTGACCCTGATTGACACCAAAATAGAGTTCCAAAACCCTGATTACCCTACTTTTTGTAAAAAAGAACCTGGATTGCCCAACCCTGACAGCACAATTTAGGCTCAAATCCTGACCCTGACTGCTTAAAATAGGCTCAAACCCTGACCCACCCCCTTCGCATATAGACATATTTTATTAGCACTGTATACAATTTTGTACATTGTTCTTGCAGGATGTTTACAGTGAATCTGTAAGGAGATAACTGTAGGCTTGTTATATTATTTTTTCAACCTTGTGACCCGAGGGGGGGGGGGGGGGGGGGGGGGGAATTCCTATCTTTTACTGGTCATCTTCCCCAGGGGATGGCCGCCGCTGATAGGTGCATAAACATCACTATTAAATTTACTGCCATACAGTTTCTATTCATACATGTACAAAATCTGTTCTACTAAAGACCACAGTATACAACAGTCAAAATGTACTTACCGTAAGCATCCTGTTTCCTTGTGTTTTCCCACAAAGAAATGTTTCCTTCCCTCGGACATCTGATCTGCCCATGGTGGCTTGATCCACACAACCACGGTCAACATGGCCGGCATACACTGCAGGCAGGATCCAATCAGCGATACTTATCTCATTAAACAGATTATCTGGGCTGAAAACCAGGTCGGCCGGCAGCTTCACCGGGATTGTCAGATCGGGATGAGAGTCAAAATGTACGAGCGTGATCCTTTGAAGGGGAGATATCGGGATGCTATCGCACGGTAGATGTGGTAGAGAACTTCATCGTGATTATCGCAAATATGTACTGGTATTTTGTGGTACTTTCTAACCTCTGTTTTCATCCTTTTTGGAGAGTTCTCAGTTTTTTCTGCATGTTCGTCCGCCATGTTTTTTGGTTGCTCAACCTCATTCCCAGGGTCTTTCGCTCGGTAAGAAATTTAATAATCGCGCGTGAACTGGGACGAGAAGGACAGCAAAATAAAATAAATGCAATGAAATGACGGCTTTTACTTGTAGAAGTTTTTCACGGATTCTTGCTGTGATCGAAGGAGTGCCGTGTCGAATGCAAATCTCACAAATACAACCTACCCCATGCAGTATATGTTCAAAGAAAATACACTCATCTTGCGTAATAACAAACAAGCACCAGCATGACAAGTTTAACCTGAGCCAGAAAAAGAGAAGATTTAGGTAAGTTTACGTTTATTTCACGTGTTTTTCCAGAGGGAAAGGAATGAGGTTGAAAAATGGTTCAATGATGCTTCATAAAAAAGTGTTCAAAGAGAAAATAATAGTTTATATATGTAAGTTATATAGTCAACAATTCACTGTGATTCATGCATCAAGCCAGGTTACTAATACTATGTATGTCTCTATCAATTCCAACCTGCCCCCCCCCCCCCCCCCTCCCCCGGGAATACGTCGGACATTTGACTGAGGACTGAGTTTCTGTCCCAGGGGTGGGGCATTAGCCAGGGGTGGGGAATTGGTCAAACAGTCAAAGTAGCGAATTTTACATTGCTGTTTATAAGAGATTTAATTGCACTTGTTCCAAAGCCCCAAGGTGGGGATTTGCATAGGCTTAGTTGACCCCATGGTGGGGTTTTTGCAACACTCTAATTCAAAAATGTCAAATGCCTCACAAAGTTGAATTTATTATAAGCATATATATAACAAATCAAAGAAATGAAGACAAGCTTACTAGAGTCAGATAAGTTATATAGTATATATTCTTGAGTGGAGTTGTTTTCACCAATGTATTATAAGATAACATTAGGTATCTTAATTTTCAACAGACGAGAGATGGTCATATGGACAAGGTAACATGTAGACATGTAAATTAAGAAGATACACAGTACATGTATGTGCGATGTACAATTATAGACAGTGAACCTTCTGTATAAAACTGTCAGATAATAGTGGTCACTCATAGGAGGTGGTTGCATGTTCACTCATGTTCATACACCCCAGGGGCTTAATAGGGCTTTTACGGTATAGGGGCTTATTTCTTTTTTTGGAGGGGGGGGGGGGGGGTTGGGGGGTTAATAGAGGGGGCTTATTCAATTAACTTCATGGGTACCAAATTTCTCAAATTGAGTTCTTCTGAAATACATAAGCAATTCGCAGTCAAGAAAGATCATACATGTCATTAAAAACTTAACTCAATAAGGTTTTGAAACCAGCTCATATGAAGTTGAAAGTAGATGTCCAGGTGAACAATGTAATTTGCAGTCTCTAAGGGTGTCATCTTTGTTTTATTCCATATCGTCCTTGTCATTGGGGAGGGGGCAGGGGTCTTAATAGAGAGGCCCGCCCAGGGCTTATTTGAGAAGATGAGACCATTCTTGTGATGAGGTGTTACAGACGGTTTGGGATCCAAGAGATTTAAATATAGTTTTTCTGATTTCCAAGTTTTCGAAATAAATTTAGCTATGAGAGCTTAATGTTTTGTTGGGGCTATTATAAGTCTGTAAATGAAACTCTTTCCTATTTTGTTGAAGATAATTTTTCTATTTTCCATTATATAAAGATTGCATATTTTTTTTACAGATTCATTCACAATTGAAACTTTCAGTTCTAATGGGGGGGAGGGGGAGGGGCAGGACTATAGAGAGCCTGAGGGGGCTAAATAGAGCTTACATATGTATATCACTAAATACAATCCCTGTGTTGTTGGCTCAATGGCATTCCAGACAACAGGCACAGCACAGCTTGGAATGTTCCAACTGGACCCTTTAAAGGGTGATTATGCTCCACATGTCCCAGACACCATCAGACAGAGGTCTATGGCTGTAACAATACATCAGGCCATGACTCGGCTACTGGAGGATGAGCATATTGATCCTCAACATTGAGCAGTACAATGTTGAAGTAACCAAGGTGAGAACCTATACAGTTTGGGGCAATCATTGAACTATATGTCAATTACGACTGCCTCACTGGTTAACTTAGTAGAGCACGGCCTAGAGTGTGGGATGGAAATATAAGTCGTTGACCTTTAATCGTCTCCTTTCTCTTCTATTCTATACAAGGGGGATTTGAAAGAACCTGTTGTGTTATTTCGAAAAAGAGTAGGGGATTGTCTCCTGACACAACAGCCTGGTATTCTCTGAGGTACTAAGTCAATCACTCATGATTGTAGGGCCGGATTTAGAGGGGCTGCAGCCCCCTCCCCCCCCCCCCCCCCCTCCCCTTTCGTTGGCTGGGCCCTGCACCCTCCTAGCTAATCGTGCCTAATATTTAGAGGTTAAAATTAGAGAAAACAAAGAAACTCCTTTTGTTACATTGAAACGTCATCTAGTATTGATGGCAAAGACTTGATGAAACAA
>JAOWCC010000019.1:86892014-87169514 GCA_030867875.1 Actinernus sp. WN-2022
ATCGTTGACTTTTATCTTTAACCTGTCACTTTCTACTGGGATCTTTGTTGAAGATTGGAAAAATGCGCGCGTAAGCCCAATATTCAAAGCGGATGACCGTCGTGAAATAGGGAATTATCGTCCAATTTCAATCTTACCGATAATAAGTTAAGTTTTTGAAAAAGAGGTATTCCGACAACTATATGGATATCTTATTGAAAATTCAATGCTTTCCAAATTCCAATCAGGGTTTCGCCCTTTACATTCAACTGTTTCATCCCTTATACAGATGTGCGACGAATGGTTCGAAAACATGGACAATGGAAATTAACAGGTGTAGTGTTTTTGGACATTCGTAAAGCATTCGATCAATTGACCATTCGATTCTGCTTGACAAAATGGAGTTTTACGGGGTTTCAGGCTCAGAACAAAAATGGTTCGATACTTATCTTACTGGCAGAAAACAGCAATGCTTTGTAAACGGATACTTATCATCGCCAAAAGAGAGTCTGTGGAATTCCGCAATGTTCGTAATCGATTCTCGGACCCTTATTATTACTTCAATCTTTATATCAATGATTTGCCTAACTGTCTTGCATCTACCACTCCGTGTTTATATGCAGATGATACCCAAATCTTTGCATCCTCACTCGATACAGCTAAACTTGAGTCTAATCTAAATTCTGATCTCGATAATATATGTGATTGGCTCGCTGTGAATAAACTTCAGCTTCACCCTTCTAAAACAAAGCTAATGATTACTGGATCTGCCTGTAATTTAAATAACAAAACTGGGGATTTGTCAAGCACTGTTATAGACAATACCAAGGTTTCACGAGTGAATTCCCTTAAATGCCTTGGGGTTTAAATTGACGAAAGGCTTACTTTTGAGAACCACGGGCATTGGTGCCATAAAGCGAATTGAACCGTTCGTCCCCATCGATTCACTTGAATCAATATATAGAGCCCTAATTCAACCTTACTTTGACTATTGTTCTCCCTTATGGGATACCTGTGGAAAGGTTCTTAACTCTTTGTCGTCCGATCGTGTGTGAGCTCAATTGGTGAAATCCTGAGTGCTAACTAAACCCTCCCCCCTCAGTTCCAGTTTGGCTAGCCCGGGGAAATTAAATACTGCTGACTTGTTAAGCCAAGGGCTCAAACTTGCCCCACAATGCCATTCGGGAGAATTCTACGTACTGGTCGACGGTAGGTATGGCTGCTTCGGTAGGGTTTCCAATGAAATGTGCTCTAATTTTGGAGAAAAATGCCACTGTCAGAGAGCTTGAAGACATCATTAAGTCTGAGGATGGCTGAAAAGTACTTGGTTTGCTTTTAGTAGGCCTTGTGAGGGGATTTCACAGGGTTTTTCCGTTGTGTTTGTGATTTCAGACATAGGAAAAAAATCTTCAATGAAAGCCTTGAAATCCTGCAGTTGGCATTCTTTTACCCCTGCTCAACCTATTAGGATGTGTTTTTGTCACTTTAAAGCAACGGCTTGAGTGCAAATCACCGCTCTTGGTTGTAGGGGCTACCCTACCGGAGTCCCAGAGGGCCCCCTCCCCCCCCTTGTGATTTTTTTGTTGATTACCCAGCATGCAATTGGAGGTGGGTACAGGAGAACGTGGTGGAGAGAAATGCAGTGTAAACATCGGCGTGGTTCACAGTCGCTTGGTGTGTTTTGTGCAAAAAACCTACTGGTTGGAAAGATTAAACAAGGTACTGTAACGACTGAGTGCTGATTTTGTGTTTGCTCTCGATTTCGAGTGCGAATGGAAAGGATGTTTTGAGCCGATTTTCAGCTCCTTAGAATTCGTGAAAATCGAAGAAACAAAAACGAACGCCAAAACAAATGAGCTTTTCTCCATAGTGAAAGAGTCAAGCGATCCCTGTTATAGCTTTGACTTTGAAGCCATTCATCCCTTCACATAATATCGCAACATCGTCTTTCCGGCATGTCTATATGTGATGCAAATTTTTTTCTCATATATGTCTCAGGGGACCTATATTTACAGGCTCGGACCCGAAAGAGTTAAAGACAAATTACAAAAAGTCCAATCCCCCGCTGCAAGAGTCATAACTGGTACAAATTATGACATCCGATCAGCTGAGGTACTTGATTATTACTCGGGCCAGGCCTTTGGCCGGCACGAGTCAGAAATCGCAAATGTTGTTTATCTTTTTTTATAATTTTTTGTGTCGCGATATTTCGCCGTCAACCAATCAGCTCCATCCTCTAATTGGCAATCACGCCGCGTTTTTCTCCACCAACCAATCAGACAGCACTGTGCACGTGAACATGGCAAACTTTTGGGAGTGGGGGACTGGACACTGATAGACTTTTCGCAAAACGTTTCACACGAAGAGGTTGAATTTTGGGTCATTCGTAGCTATTATTTTGCTAAAACCAAAAGTTTCTTCGACTGAAATGCCAAGATGTTGAGTTTTTCTAGGGCTGACAAAAGGGAAATTTCGCACATTTTACGAAAGGTTTTCTGGCGCTCCTCGCACGTGGCCCATTCGACATTTTGTAAGTAAACATGCACATGATAACTTTACCAGCTTGTTTAATATTCGTTTCTGTTAAAAGTAATGGCATAAAATATAGCAGTAAATGGCCCGATTCCTCAGTTGTTCCCAGCCATCGTCGGCACTTTCACTCGGTCACTTCATACGACATGAGTAAGAATTCGGGAACTCGCATGTTTCGTTATATTTAATTTCATCTCCTTCAAAATCAAGATGTAGAAATCACCACTCTTAGTATTCGAAAATAAAACTGCATGCAGATCTAGATAGATGACTATTTTACATTTGGAACGACACATCCCTAAAGGAAAAGTTGCATGTACAGAACATGTATATGCTACAATAGCACCTGTGCTTGGACAGTGAAGTTGGAATCCATGAATCCTACTGAAAAGCATTATTTGATTTCTAAAAATGTTGAAAAGTATGGGTTGGTAAACCCTGCTAAAACGAATTGTTTTCTAAATACACACACAAAAACATATCAATTAATATTATAATATTTTTGAGCATGTTAAGTTCAGAGACAACGCTATGTGAAGTTGATGTATTATAATTACTGGGAGCAGTTGTAATAGGCCTTTTGCAGGAAACAGTCACGTGCTGGTATAATACTTTGTTAACGAATGAATTGAGCTCGTGATCTCCATGGGAAAGACATTGCCATGGATGCTGGATGGCAAGCTATCTTTAAAAATGCTGTTTTAGAAAGATCAACAATCGATTGGAGGTGGAAAATAGCATTTACAAACAGGTTTTGCTTAAATAACAATACCGATCTCGTTCAAGTGCCTTTAAATATATGAATTAAGATTTGTTTGCCATCTCGGGTACAACCACGTGATTACATTCCTTCAAAAGATCCATGCCATTATATATAAATTAGCATGAGCATGAGTAGTGAATGTATTATCCGGCTCCCCTAGCACAAACCATGTACACTGTATGACACAAAAATGTGCCAGAATTTGATGAACTACATGTATTCACCTATTTCTACAAAAATGTAGGTGGCCCGAGTTAAGGCCACTCAGGGCCTCTTGTTTAGAATGGAAAACTCTGCAAGTAAGACGCATACAAACAAAGTCGATATTAATGTATAATAACTCTCACGAACAATCCGCACCCCACTTAGAAATTATTTTACCAAAATTAGTGATAGTAACAAATATTATCAACTAAGAAACTCTGAGACTGATCTAGCACTTCCAAAGCCGCGAACAAATACAATGGTGCTATGTTATAGAACAGTCTACCAGATGAGGCAAAAAGAGCCAGTTCGTTACGGCAATTTAAAAGTAAAATTGTCTTCTTATCTGATCCTGATACTGAGTTATGCTGATAGCAGTGTTTTTTTTAATATGTATCTTCTAATCTTAAATGTACATATACTTAGTTTTATCTTCTTATCTTTCGTACCTGTAACAATATTTTTATACGCCCCACGTGGAAATCAGCGTATTGTAAGTTGTCAGTGGCTATATAGCGTATCAAAATACATGTTTGTATGTATAATACTCAAAGTTCTATTAGCTTTACTGGCAATGTTATAACAATGCTCTCTCTCCACTGCAATTGGCTGCTGCAAGTAGCTCCAAGATATGGTGAGATCCTTTGCATGCAATCCCGCCGTTAGCTGCATGCAGCTCAAGGCATCACGCAGTCGTTAAATAAAAAATAACATGGCGGGAAGTCGGTGTTTCGGCCGAAAGCTCGATATTTTTATGGCTGGTCTCTTTTTTTTCCATTTGGTACAAACTCGCCACAAGCAGTAATTATAGCGTTTCTTACAGAGAGGCGTTCAGTACAATCCAGCTGTAATTGACTGAGACAGTTTCGAAAGAAAGTCGTTCCCCGGGAAAACAGACCTGTGATGGCAGAACTTATATAATGGAAATATATCTGCATCTGAGTGGCAAAATAAGTTAAGATGTTCGAATTACTTAGCGGTTATCGCTGCTACTTGGCCTGGCTAGAAGGGTAACCCTACCGCATGCATGTTGTACATGCAAAAAGTTATCCCGGGCAGAAGGGTTACCCATGTAAACGAAACCTTAGAGTGCGTTTAAGTCGCATCCTTGGATACGCCATTTTCATTGTGGACGCACAAAATGCCAGCAAGGTGCAAACAAAGGCGCAGTTTATTTTTTTGTTCCTAATATTTTGAATATTTATGATATGCCTATTTGGTCTGTTGCAGGACACTGTTACCAAGTTACCACCATCTCCATCACACACCTCAGCTGGTATTCGTGCAAGACAAGAACGCAGAGTACCTTAGCGACCTCAATACTTTGTTAGATAATCACACAGACCACGTCAGAGACAATGGATCAGCGATAGAAAAATACGACAATAATACTACTGGAAGAGATGTTAACGAGCAATAAAAATGGCATTTCGCGATTTGAAATCATTTATTCATCTTTTTGTTAGAGCGGTTGTCATTGTGTATGAGCCAATCACTGCGAAAGTAAAAACGCAATGAACCAATCACGAACTGAAGTAATTCACCATTGGTTTTACTTCAACCAATCACCGCGAGGAAGAGGGTCTACTGATCAGGGACACATTTTTTAAGTATAACGATAATAATGAAATCTAAGAAAATGTTTTAAAGGCATAAAACAAAAATTAAATCACTTGCAATTCTACTAATCTTGTTTACGTGATAGCATGCGACAAGTGCAACAAACATTATTGGAGAAACAAAACGAACTTTTCTTGAACGTTTGGGTGAACACAGACCAAGAACCCACCACACACTAGCCGTTCTGCTGGCTGCAGTCCCTACTCATGAAACTTATAGAATTGATGCCTACCAATAATACTCCCAGACATAAAGCACGTGAAGCTTTTCTTCATCGGTTTTCTTTTTGAAATCGGAAAAACCGTTGAACCGCATGGACTCAACAGACGCAGTGAACTTTTTGCTGTGAGCGATACCGAGCAGCAACCATAAATCAGTCAATTTCGAGAAGCGTTTACCTGTTAAGTTCGAAAAGCAATTCAAATACCGTATTGCGTCGAGAGTTTCTCTGTAGGTAGGTTTGTCGAGATGATTTCAACAACTGACCAATCAAAAACGGTGTAAGAAATAGCCAATCTAGGTCTTGCTTATAATAAATACAAGGGTCTATTTTGGGATCATCGTTCTGATAAGGGCTTTACAAAATTAATGGGGTGCGTATAAATAGATGTATTTCTGTGAGTATGCATGGAGTTGTGTTGCATAATCAGCCTCTGTAATTACACCCTGTAAAATTGGGTCATCGTTCTAGCACATTCGGACACTACTGACAAGGGCTTTACAAAATTAATATATGTAGTTATTCCAGGGGTCCAATACGTCAAGTACAAGTTCAAACATTTCATTATTGCTCATTTAGTAGTATTGTAATATCTGCTTGTGTCTGCTTGCTTTTTCCCCCACATATTTTATTTTATATTAAACAAATAAATTACACGAATATTTCTTTTTTTTAACATTACAATATATATATTAAAAGAAAGAAAAATAATAATAATAAATACATTCAACACATGTTGGAAAGAAAATCAAGAAGGCATACAGAGTAAGACGCTTACTACTAATATAACAGCACATTAATGATTCAAACTGGTTACGGTGTCATCACTACGTTTAGTAAACAAGAAAGGAAGAAGTTTATTCAACTTATCGAAATGGAAGGTTAATCTATCATTCTCCCTGGCGATAAATAGTTCTATGTCATACACAAATTTAATTTTGTTACTAAAGGCCGAGAATGTTGGAGACACTCCCTTGAATTTTCATTTATAAACAAATCTCTTTCTAACAAGATAACGTGGTTTACCAAGTGATAATCATCAGATAAGTTTGTAACTCCTAATATAACCACTTGTTCAGAAAAAGGATTCAAAACAAGATTGTGCTTCCGTAAAAAATGAAATACTGATTGCCAAATACGCTCAACAAATATATAGTGAAAGAATAGGTGTTCAACCGTTTCTTCTTCCGAATGACAAAAAGAACAGAGAGGAGACTCTATTTTACCAAACTTATAAAGAGATGAATTTGTGTACAAAATGTGGTATAGGAGCTTAAATTGAAATTCTCTTGTTTTAGTATCTAAAACACACTTAAAAGGAATTAAATATATGTTTTTCCAGTCGAGCGGCATATTTGCGTGGGCATAACGAGAATCGAAGATGCTTTACTTATCAGAAAGGTTTCGTTATTGTTTGTTAGATAAAAATCTAAAGGCTGCAGAGGTTCTGTAAACAAGTAAATTTGACGAGGATTTGATTTTAACTCTTTCCATTTCGTTGGAAGAGCATCATAAACAGCTCTCGAATAAAATAATTCATTAGCACTAAGATTTGCCAAATTAAATCTTAATTTCAATCCACCTCATCAAACAGATCGCCAATTTTAACGATTATAAACGGATGTTTTGTTGACACAAATAAATCTATTATTCCAGAATATCTGGTTTGCAAAATCTTCAACATGTAAAGGCTCTTCATTATTTAACTTAGACCAGGAAATCGAACATTCTTTGTAGTATTTAGGCAAGTCTAGTGGAAGTTTAGAGTACTCAAAGTTACAATGAAATAAAAATTTACCACCGACTTTTTTTAGATAGTAATTAGGGATGATTTTCCAGAAACCCGGTTCATCTTGTAAAAACCTTTTAACGCATATCATTCTTTGCGTTTCTATAAACGATTCAATATCAGGCATCGCTGAACCTCCATTTTCAATGGTGTTTACTAGTGCAAGTCTCTTTACCTTATCTTTACCTTTCCAAATAAACTCATATAAAATTTGATTTATTTCCTTAATAAAGCTCTTATCACATGATATATGAGCTAAAGGATACAATATTTTCGGAATGGCAAATGTTTTGATTATTTGTATTTTCCCTATCAGAGTAAGGCCTCTCCATTTCCATCCTCTTAAAATGCTTTTTAACGAATTAATTATATAATCAAAATTAAGTTTCTTTGAGAGAGCTTGATCGTAAGTAAAATAAATCCCAAGTATTTTCACCGCTGATTTGATTCCTTTAACTCACAATTCTTCTGGCAAGATTTGCATCGAACCAAGTGTTAGGATTTCAGTAGCTCTTGTTGGGCTGCCGTAACTCAGCCTGTACCGGGATCGATCAACACTCGACAGTAGACCAGGCTTGATTGCTTGGTAGACTCGTTTATTACTTCTCGTGTAGGTCGCGTTGGTTAGGAACTAAGCTGGTTTTCCAGTAGAACCTTCCAAAACCAGCGACATTTACACTCTCCTAAGGCTAGGAGTCAACTTTTTTCTATTTCAAAATGAGATCTATCTTTAAAAGGTTTCCTACGTGCTCGGTGACTGGGTCGAACCGGACGAACATACCTAAAGTGCCTAACGCCTCGTTTGCTACCCGCGCACCTTTCCTGTGACAATGTGCGGTTACTAACCCGCATAGAATATTAGCTAATCAGATTTTCTTAAACCGACACAAGCTAAGAATTAGCTTATGCAATTTATTGTTGCGGAAGTTTGTTTCTCTGATCTCATTTTAGCTCCCTTACACAAGGCAAGAAATCTCCGTTTTATCTTCATTCAACCTCAAACCAGAATACAGGCCGAATTCTCGAATGATAGTCATCAAAGATGAATAAGATTCCTTATCTCTAAAAAATGCAGTCAGATCATCAGCGAATATAACAATCTTTATTTCATTGCCATCGACTGTTATTCCTCTAATGATTCTTTCATTTCTAATGCAGATTGCTAAAGTCTCTAAGACAAGTATAAATAGATTCGGGGATAGAGGATCGCCTTGGCGAACTCCTTTTGTGACCTCGAAAAAGGGAGTGGCAAAACCATTATTCATAACACTACTTGTAATGTTCTTGTAGCATGTATCAATCCAAGCAATAAGGGACGGTCCGAAATTGAAAGTTTGTAGAGTTTTTCTTAGAAAAAGTTGATTAACTGAGTCAAAAGCTTTTTCAAAATCAATCGTAGTCAAAAGCGAGTTGATATGATTTGGTTTTGTAAAGGATAGTAAATCATCTATTGTTCTTGCCGCGTCGAAAATGGTACGACCTTTTACAAACGCATTCTGATTAAAGTTTATAATTTTTGGAAGGACCTATTCTAATCTTTTTGCAATTACCTTTGAGCCTATTTTTACGTCAACGTTTATTAATGAAATGGGTCTCCAGTTTTTAATCAGGCGCCTGTCTTTATCTTTTTTCTCAATTAAAATAATAATAGCCTGTTTTTGGGAGGCTGACAGTTCACCAAACTTGTAACAATAATTTAAACAACAAACCATTTACAAGCGGCCAAAAGGCTTTATATAATTCAATTGTTAAGCCATCGCCTCCTGGTGTTTTATTGTTCTGGAAGGAGGATAACACATTGAAACGCTCTAACTGAGTAAGCTCACCTTCACATGAATCTCGCATAGTTTTGGATAACTTGCATCCAGCATGATATCATTAAGAAATTTTGTAGAAGCCTTTAGAGAGGGTGTCCCTACTGAACAGTCCAAAGATTGATCAAAAGTTATATTTAAATCTCCCCCTACCAAAATCATGTGACTAGTAAGCACTTCCGATTTTTCAATAAGATCTGCAATTATTTTGAAAAAATGGCTTTGTTCATTTATTTTGACTGGAGCGTAAACATTAACTAGTCTGTTTGCTTGCTTGTATAAATAAACTTGTTGTTGTTGTTGCTGTTGTTGTACTTCTGTGAGTATGAATGGAGTTGTGCAAGCTTTGAAAGCAGTTTTGAGCACAACAAGTACTCTGCCTCTGCTCTGATTGGGATCTGCTCTGTGATCGTCGATCCGTCACTAACATGGCCAGTCAGGAGCCAGAGAACTCTCAAGGTTCAAGCAAGGAAGGTCTAAAGGACATGAATAAATCTTCCATGATACTTTTTTATATTGTTCAACCCTGCCATTCTCAAGTAATAAATCTCCGAGTTGGAAATTTGTGCTGGAGTGCGAGTTGGATTCAGAGTTGAGATTTTAACTGGTTTTCTCTCAATATTACTGTTGAGGGCTTAAGAACTAATGCCAAATAATGTATATCGATACATTAGAAGTATGTTGTTTTGCACATTAATAAACTATTTATGTTGTAAGCACCTCTAGAGTTGCCACACTAAGTCGAACTCTGTGTGTTTCCCGAACGAACGCGAGAATATACTGCAGTTATTCAACTACAGTTTCTACATAAAACTAGCAACTGTGTGGAGAACGCAATGGAATGATATTGTATCTGTTGGAATTCTGCAACATTGGGACTTTATTCCTTATCGCATATAGTATTGAACCGATGGAACACCAACAGCGTGACAATGAAGTAGGGTGACAGAGTGAGAAACAAAACATTGCACCAGGGCTCTCAGCCGCTTTTCAATAAGAGCCGTAAATCGTTGAGTTTCTTGATGTTTTCATACTTATATTAAAACAACAATACTACCACCTACTTCGCAGCATTCCACCTTCTATTAAGAACTTCTAGTATATATATCGTATTTCATTTCGTACAAGGTTAACTCTATATCTAGTTCCTGTGGCGATGTTTCCTGTTGATAAACATTACAATCGTTATGCTAATATGCCAACCATGATTTCAAAAGGCCGCTTTGTGTCAGGAACCAATGGATCTCTGGTTGGCACATTAATGACAATGGATGACGTGGCAGTGAACATCACTATATATTCCCGATATATTACGTATGACGTTAGCCTTAGCAACAACTATTTATATTTCGTGACGTATCAAAGATATTTAATATTTAATGCGTAAGTTAGGAACCGTTATTTTTACATCCTCATTTCAACAGCTTGGTCCTGTAGAAGACTAGATTTTCTAGTCGAAATATTGACCTCAATTAAATAACCCCTATATAGTTGACGTAGCATATTGGCCCTGCAATTTAAAATGTTTTATTAGCACTACGAGTGAAATACAAGCATCACCACAATGATCCGTTAAAACTGTACCTCGCTTATAATAGCGATGTGTGATCACCACAAATCGTTTATATCAGGAATGTTTAGGCACTGGGAATACTAAATGTATCCTGCATGAATATCATATGTTATATAATGAGAATACACAGAATAATCACCACAAATCGTTTATATCAGGAATGTTTAGGCACTGGAATACTAAATGTATCCTGCATGAATATCATATGTTATATAATGAGAATATACAGAATAATCACCACAAATCGTTTATATCAGGAACTGTTTAGGCACTGGAATACTAAATGTATCCTGCATGAATATCATATGTTATATAATGAGAATATACAGAATGATCACCACAAATCGTTTATATCAGGAATGTTTAGGCACTGGAATACTAAATGTATCCTGCATGAATATCATATGTTATATAATGAGAATATACAGAATAATCACCACAAATCGTTTATATCAGGAATGTTTAGGCACTGGAATACTAAATGTATCCTGCATGAATATCATATGTTATATATTGAGAATACACAGAATGATCACCACAAATCGTTTATATCAGGAATGTTTAGGCACTGGAATACTAAATGTATCTTGCATGAATATCATATGTTATATAATGAGAATACACAGAATGATCACCACAAATCGTTTATATCAGGAATGTTTAGGCACTGGAATACTAAATGTATCCTGCATGAATATCATATGTTATATAATGAGAATACACAGAATGATCACCACAAATCGTTTATATCGGGAATGTTTAGGCACTGGAATACTAAATGTATCCTGCATGAATATCATATGTTATATAATGAGAATACACAGAATGATCACCACAAATCGTTTATATCGGGAATGTTTAGGCACTGGAATACTAAATGTATCCTGCATGAATATCATATGTTATATAATGAGAATACACAGAATGATCACCACAAATCGTTTATATCAGGAATGTTTAGGCACTGGAATACTAAATGTATCCTGCATGAATATCATATGTTAGCGATGGAAAGATTTTTGCGAAGTTATATGATGAATCTATTCACATTGTTCGTTGTTCTGACGATATTCAAGAGCTCAGACCAGATGAAGATGAATGAAATGATTGAGCGCTGACCCTTCCGTACTTGGCTTGACACTGAACTATGGATTTAAAGTTTTGTTTTCGTATTCGTTTTACTCAGTTATTTGTACTTCGTATTAGACATGTCCATTTTGTGTTTACCCGTATTTTTTCCTTCTATAACCTGCAGCCAGAGGTAAGATTTAATTATTTTTGTATGATTTGGCCATGGGTATTTCGTTAGAATGCTATCGGGCAGCGATTGGGCTTTTTAACTCGCGAACTTTTCGGGTTTTTCACTTCCATGTTAATTTATTTTTGAGTTCCGCGGTGGTATTCGCACTCATGTTGGCATTTTACATCCTAGTAATTTGTTTGTCGTCCGACGTACATTTGAATCCCGGTCCTTCTTCTCAGTATTTTTCTCTGGCTCACCTAAATGTCCGTAGTCTACTCAGTGAAGATAAATTCGACCAAATTTCTGTTTTCCTTGGTGCCTATAATTTTGATGCTTTTGCTCTCACTGAAACTTGGCTTAATTCAAATGTTAATGACCTACTGCGCATGAATGGTTACCATTTACCCTTAATTAGAAATAGACCTAACGGCCGGGGCGGGGGTGTCGCTCTTTATCTGGCGAATTGTCTCGCTTTCAAGAGAAAAATTGAGTTTGAAATACCTGATCTTGAATTACTGTGGTGTGAAGTTATTTTGCCTAATTCGAAGTTTCTAATTGGTGTTTGTTACAGATCTCCAAATTCCGACATGGATTATTTCTTGGCCCTTTTGCAGGAAAGCCTCGACCTAATCAAACGTTCAGATTTTACTGCCATTGTTATTACTGGGGATTTTAACGCACATTTTATTCCCGATGATCAGTCTTCTACTAAAGCCGGTGTCGATTTTGCTCGTTTTCTTAATTCTAACAATTTATTCCAGCTAATAAACGAACCGACTCGAATTACTGCCACCAGTGAAACTATTTTAGATTTAGTCATTACCGATTCTCCTGGGTATTGTGTCAGTCATTTTACACTTAGCCCGCCTGCTAATTGTGACCACAATGTTATTGTTGCTAAATTCAATTTGACTGTTTCTCGTCCTAGGGCATATAAACGTTCCGTATGGAATTTCAATTCTGTTGACGTGGACCTCTTAACTCATTCTCTCAAGTCCTTTAACTGGGACGCTCTTTTTGTTAATATTAAATGTATATGTATGGACTCTTTTTATGACACTTGGTTTTCAGCTTTCCTTTTAATTGTAAAGAATTTTATTCCTTTCCGTGAAGTTACTATTCGACCCAATGATAAACCCTGGATGAACAGTATAATCAGGCGATCAATGCGTAGGCGGGACAGATTGTTACGAAAATTCAGTGTAACAAAACTTTCTAGCGACTGGAACCTTTACAAAGCTCAACGAAATCTCACTGTTGGTATTATTCGGAAAGAAAAGGATTTGTATTTTGCGAATCTAAATTCTGTGTTAAGTGACCCAAGTTTGAACGCAAAAAAGTGGTGGGGAGCAGTTAAATCTTTATATGGCGCCAAAGTGTGCTCTCTAATTCCACCACTAAAAGAAAACGATATTTTTGTCTCTGACTCTAATGATAAGGCTAAATTATTTAATGAGTTTTTTGTTGCACAGTCTACTCTGGACCCACAACACCCCGCTCCTCAACTAGTTGGTCAATTTTCTGATTCGTCGCTCTCTTATGTTGTTGCTAGTCCTGATGAAGTTCTAAACCTTTTCAAAAATGTTGACATTTCCAAAGCATGTGGCTATGACGGGGTCGGGAATCGTTTGATTAAACTTTGCGCCCAAGGCCTTTATTCTTCTTTTACTAAGTTAATCAATTTGTCTTTTTCTCTTGGTCAATTTCCCTAACAGTGGAAGCTAGCGAATGTTTTGCCCATATTTAAGAAAGACGACCGCTATTTCAAGACTAATTACCGCCCTGTTTCCCTGTTACCTAGTTTGTCAAAAGTTTGTGAAAAAATCGCTTTTGTACGTCTCTATAACTTTTTGGTAGAAATTGGTTACTTACACCCTTTTCAATCCGGTTTCCGACCTGGTCACTCTACTGTTTTACAACTTATTTACATCGTCCACCAAATTTACCGCTGTTTAGATGAAGGGAAGGAAGTTAGAGCTGTTTTTTTAGATATTAGCAAAGCCTTTGATAAAGTGTGGCATGATGGTTTGATAAGTAAATTAAAGTATCTTGGAATCAAAGACCCTTTACTTAAATGGTTAGAAAGTTATCTCTCTGGTCGTTCTCAACGTGTAGTTATAGAAGGTGTCCACTCGAACTGGGAAAACGTATCCGCCGGCGTGCCTCAAGGTAGTGTGCTTGGACCTCTCTTGTTCCTCATCTATATTAACGATATTACTAACAATGTTCAATCTGAAGCTTTTTTATATGCCGACGATACTATGATTTTAGATATAGTCAATTCTCCGGTCGTATCCGCTACGAAACTTAATTCTGATCTTACTTCAATAGCTGATTGGGCTAATAAATGGATGGTTACCATGAACGCCACTAAATCTCGCTCCATGGTTTTTTCGGTTAAAACAGTCAAGCCAGATCATCCTCCCCTCTTTTTAAATCAGTCTAGTATACCCGAGGTCAACTCACATTGTCATTTAGGTGTCAATTTATCCAGTGATCTGTCCTGGCATAATCATATTAATATTATCTACGAAAAGGCGTCTAAGAGGCTTAATATCTTAAAGGGTTTAAAGTTCTTGTTGAATAGATCTACACTTAACACCATGTATCTTTCCTTGATTAGACCGCTGTTAGAGTATGCTGATTTGTTATGGGATGGTTGTATCCAGAAGTGTAGTGATGCTCTTGAGAGCATTCAATTTGATGCAGCTCGTTTAGTCACGGGCGCCATTAAAGGAACCAACCGCCAGTCCCTGTTAGATGAACTTGCCTGGGATACACTTAAAACAAGACGTCATATTCATAAACTTTCGGTATTTTATAAAATTAAGAATAATTTGGTTCCTGACTATCTCTCCTCCCTCTTACCCGCGCCAGTTTCTCACAGATCTAGTTATTCAATCCGTAATAGCGAGAACATATCACTTATAAGTTGCTCCACATCTAGATTTCAAAACTCCTTTTTTCCTTCTTCTATTTCCGGATGGAATTCCCTGGCTCTCTATATAAGGAATTCTTCCTCTTTTGCTAAATTCAAAAATTCAGTTAATAGGTTGTTGTCAAAAGGGAAGTGCCCCAAGCTCTTTGAAATTGGTACTAGGTATCCTTCTGTTCTGCAAACCAGACTTAGGTTGAAAAATAGCACCTTAAACGACGATCTTTTTCGCCATAATTGTATACCCTCTCCTGTATGCGAGTGTGGATACCAGCGGGAAACTATCAAACATTACCTGTTACATTGTCCCCGTTTCGAAGCCCATCGCTCTCGTTTACTTACCTCGGCTGCAGAGTGCCTAACGAATTTCTGGTCTAATTCTAACGAATCTGACAAGCTAATGTTTTTACTTCGTGGATGTACCAATGTTGACTTTAATTCAAATTGTAAATTATTCCTTGCTGTTCAAGATTTTATTTCCGCTACATCTCGCCGTTTTCAGTTCATATTTAATGTTATTTATTTTCTGTTGTTTCTGTTTCGCTCCCGACTTCCTCTGTTGAAATGTGTGCAATAGTTGTACGAGAGCCTCCCAGATGAGCTTCTGCTCTTGGGGCAATTGTATGGAATAAATATGTTTAAATAAAAAATAAAATAAATAAAATAAAAAAATAAAAAAAAATATAATGAGAATACACAGAATGATCACCACAAATCGTTTATATCGGGAATGTTTAGGCACTGGAATACTAAATGTATCCTGCATGAATATCATATGTTATATAATGAGAATACACAGAATGATCACCACAAATCGTTTACATCGGGAATGTTTAGGCACTGGAATACTAAATGTATCCTGCATGAATATCATATGTTATATAATGAGAATACACAGAATGATCACCACAAATCGTTTACATCAGGAATGTTTAGGCACTGGAATACTAAATGTATCCTGCATGAATATCATATGTTATATAATGAGAATACACAGAATGATCACCACAAATCGTTTATATCAGGAATGTTTAGGCACTGGAATACTAAATGTATCCTGCATGAATATCATATGTTATATAATGAGAATACACAGAATGATCACCACAAATCGTTTATATCGGGAATGTTCAGGCACTGGAATACTAAATGTATCCTGCATGAATATCATATGTTATATAATGAGAATACACAGAATGATCACCACAAATCGTTTATATCGGGAATGTTTAGGCACTGGAATACTAAATGTATCCTGCATGAATATCATATGTTATATAATGAGAATACACAGAATGATCACCACAAATCGTTTATATCGGGAATGTTTAGGCACTGGAATACTAAATGTATCCTGCATGAATATCATGTTATATAATGAGAATACACAGAATGATCACCACAAATCGTTTATATCAGGAATGTTTAGGCACTGGAATACTAAATGTATCCTGCATGAATATCATATGTTATATAATGAGAATACACAGAATGATCACCACAAATCGTTTATATCGGGAATGTTTAGGCACTGGAATACTAAATGTATCCTGCATGAATATCATATGTTATATAATGAGAATACACAGAATGATCACCACAAATCGTTTATATCGGGAATGTTTAGGCACTGGAATACTAAATGTATCCTGCATGAATATCATATGTTATATAATGAGAATATACAGAATGATCACCACAAATCGTTTATATCGGGAATGTTTAGGCACTGGAATACTAAATGTATCCTGCATGAATATCATGTTATATAATGAGAATACACAGAATGATCACCACAAATCGTTTATATCAGGAATGTTTAGGCACTGGAATACTAAATGTATCCTGCATGAATATCATATGTTATATAATGAGAATACACAGAATGATCACCACAAATCGTTTATATCGGGAATGTTTAGGCACTGGAATACTAAATGTATCCTGCATGAATATCATATGTTATATAATGAGAATACACAGAATGATCACCACAAATCGTTTATATCAGGAATGTTTAGGCACTGGAATACTAAATGTATCCTGCATGAATATCATGTTATATAATGAGAATACACAGAATGATCACCACAAATCGTTTATATCAGGAATGTTTAGGCACTGGAATACTAAATGTATCCTGCATGAATATCATATGTTATATAATGAGAATACACAGAATGATCACCACAAATCGTTTATATCAGGAATGTTTAGGCACTGGAATACTAAATGTATCCTGCATGAATATCATATGTTATATAATGAGAATACACAGAATGATCACCACAAATCGTTTATATCAGGAATGTTTAGGCACTGGAATACTAAATGTATCCTGCATGAATATCATATGTTATATAATGAGAATACACAGAATGATCACCACAAATCGTTTATATCAGGAATGTTTAGGCACTGGAATACTAAATGTATCCTGCATGAATATCATATGTTATATAATGAGAATACACAGAATGATCACCACAAATCGTTTATATCGGGAATGTTTAGGCACTGGAATACTAAATGTATCTTGCATGAATATCATATGTTATATAATGAGAATACACAGAATGATCACCACAAATCGTTTATATCGGGAATGTTTAGGCACTGGAATACTAAATGTATCTTGCATGGATATCATATGTCAGCAAGTATTTGCAGCTAACAGTGCACAATGTGCCTGAACGAGTGATTCCCTCAGACCATTCGGCCATCATGGACCTTATTCACACGGCGGCCATGTTTAATCCCAGGAGAATAAAAACCTTTGTTTTAGACTCGTGAACTCGTTCTGAAACTGCTCAGCACGAGGCTACGCGTGAGAAATCTATTGTTTCAAGCCAACATGGCCGCCGTGTGACCGTAATGGTCTTGGTCGTGGGGAATAGGCCTTTTATCGAATAGAATGACTTCTTGAAATTTTTCTTTGATCGAATTCAAGTTTATTTCACACTATTTTATCTTTTTTTGAATTACAATAAGGGAAATATGATTAACTAAACGTATATATAATATATAAGGTAAATTAAAGTATGAAATAGGAGTGACAGTGCACAGTGGACAAAGTAGCCTGGAGGCTTTCGAGTTATTCACTGTTTTAATTAAATTTAGGCTTATATGGTTGTAGTATGGTGGATAGCTGATATTAGTGAGTAGAGATAATGTTGTACAATGGCGAGATTGAACCGTAGGTTTGTTTAAAAAAGAAAAAAAAAGAAGAAAAAAAGAAAGATAAAAAAGACAAACAAAAAAGACAAACAAAAAAGACGGAAAGAAAGGAAAGACGATAACGGAGAAAGTTATATGGAAATAGCTTATACGATGTGTCATTGTTTTTAAAGATTAGGATTAGGAGGGACTCTGGAGTTTGAGAAGGTAGGATTTATATAGTTTCTTGAATTGTTTCGTATTTGTTATTTGCTTAAGCTCATAGGGGACGGATTCCCATATTTTACAGGCTGTATATTTAAATGTAAATTTTCCCATGTTTGTTCTTACGTTTTGGCAATAAAGATTATATCTTGTGTTGTAATTGTGTATCTTGGTAACTGGAGTTAAGAAATCATGGAACACAGGTGACGTATCAGATGGATTTCGAAGAAACTTATGTGCAAATGTACATTTTTTTAGTTTGAGTATGTTTTCAAATTTGAGACTGTTAAGAATTTTAAAATATGGATTAGCGGATTCTTTGTTATTGGCAAAACAAATGCTACGGACACATTTATTTTGTTTAGTGTATATTTTTTCTAGATTAGTAGTATATATGAAATTATTTTTTTACGATTAGATTTATCACACTGAAAATCAGTAGTAAACTGTAGGACCTGTATAGGCGTTTCGTAGAGATTTCCATAAACCTGAGGAAATATTCCTGTCCAAAAGTACGGATTCTTACAAAGAAATGTATGAACCGGCAGAAATCAGCTTTGCATCGTTCTATTATTACTTTAATTTTCAATTTTGCTGATTAGATCCCTCCGAGGAGATCCGGTCCTTCTACTTCATCTGTTGTTGCCGGATCATAACTTTAAAATATGCAAGAACAACGTCTCTAATCGTAAAAAAAGAATTTCCATCAAACAAAATTTCAAAAAGTCATCCTATTCGACAAAAGGCCTATGTTTGTTTCTTTTCTTTTTTACTTTGTCGAATTTTTTTCTAAAGTTCATTTAAATTCTTTTGACATTGTCATACCACTGTTTTGATGCTCTTCCTGTGAATTTCTCGGTGTTGCTATATTCGATCTATTTTGGTTTACAGAACAAACGAACAACTATGAATTGAAAAAAAACACATTCATCATGTATTTAGAATTAGATATCCATATTCCGGATGTCACGGGAGATTATATCCGCTTGCACTCGACTCAACCATGTTGGTTCTTCAGTTGTAATGACGAGAGAGTATTAGAGAGCGTGTAGCACAAATGTTTCGTACTGATGTTTCCACCATTTCGACTCAAGTGAATTTAAAATAACCGGACAACCTTATTGTGACTTGTTTTGGATAAGACTGTAGAGTTAACACAAATAAAATATGTTCAGGTTCCTGTAGCATGCACCTACGAATTGAGGCGTGCTAGATGTCATTTCTTGATACTATCGGACTACACGCTGGAGAGAAGGGAACCAAATACTAACATGATGTGGACATTGTAAAGTAAAGTAAATTATCAGTTGCAGGACTGTACTCCAAGCTCCAAAGAAGTCCAGTCCTGATCACTAACGTACTCAAGCAGTTGTACAGTCGTAGTCCACCGCCCGCCCGTGTATAACTTGTACGTGAAGAGGATCTTCGAACACTTGCTACAAGGATAAACTAGGTAAGGACATATGGGCATATTGATCTAGTAAGTACTCTATATTCTAGTCGCAGAATCCTGGATTCAGCGATAGGGGGTTCGGAAGGACCAGTTTGATATGCGCGAGTACCATATTTCCTTGTTCCTTTCAATCGAAAGGAAGGCGGTTCAGTCGAACCCGGCCCCCAGAACCCCATCTGGATCCGCCCTAGATCGTATATATATACCGATCATATATATACTGCAATGTTTGGAGAAATTATACTGCATGTATATGACCACTTTTAGTGTGAGTATTGGTGGTTTTCATCGTCATGACATGGTTTTCATCGTCATGATCACAAAATTAGTTTGCATTTATCAAATATAACATCTTGATCCTTGTAGAACTACCAAAAATACACTTATAACCCCAATTTTGGAACATTAGATTATTTCCTAACGCCGCTCTCAGGGACACAAACTGCTGGCGGCCATAAAACGAATTGGGTTTCACTTCAAAACTCTTCGAATGCAACTTTTAAAGTTTTATCGAGTTAAAAAAAAGGAATTTACACAATTACATCGTTTTGATGCCTTCCAGAAAACACGCTGGGTCGTTCTGTCATAAAATTCAAAATTTATTTACTCCGGAACAGTACACCCTATCGACGTGAAATTTTCTGTGTAGACTTTTACTATCGATGTCTAGAACATATACAAAGAACAGTTTTGTAGGACTTATAGTTTAAAATTTAGATTTTTGATGACGTCATGTGAAACCTAGAATACGTATACTTTCGTGAACGAGTGCTACGTGCGAGATTATCCAATCATATACAAAAGTGGCTCATCAAATAAACAAACGAAACCCGCTTGTATGTGATTGGATAACTCTCACCACGTGGCACGGTCAGACATACATTTACGCGCCGCGCTGTAAGCATCGCTTGTCTATTTTACCACCAGACGCAAAGCACGCGTCAAAAACATTTCTTCTTGGAATTTGCTTGACTTATTAGATGCAGGTTGGACACAAACACTATATCTTCAGCAAGGTAAACTTGAGATTGACAATTAATCTGTTTATTTGACATCGAATTAATTTTGCATCAACCAAAGCCACTGATTTAAATGCTGAATTATATAATTCTTAATCGCTTTATTGATTTTGAAATAGCTGTAATTACATTATTTGGGTTGTGACTAGTGAATTTACCCCATCAAATTCAGGCTTTGGAACTGAGTGAAAATTGCCCCCCCCCCCCCCCCCCCTCCCCCCTAATTTTGCACTTTCAAAATGCCGCGGACAAAACTGAAAGGTATTATTTAATCGTCGGTAACTCGTGACGGTCTTGAAAGACTGATAAATTTGAGGCCGACGTGGGATCGGACCTACGATTTTATGTCCTTATATGTCTGAGGTCTAACCATTCGGTTGTAGTTCATTTTAATACAATACAATAAACGTTAGTTAGGTGTCATTGAGGAGTCTAGCATTTCTGCTAATTGGGGACACAGTGACTATAAAGGATTAAATAAAAATAAATACAACTGTATTTCATTTACAAAGATAGTACTACAAAAACGAGCTAGCCTATGTACAATTTTAAAAACCTAATACTTGTAAATCTAATCTGGTAATAGAACTGATTAATAATAAATATTCTACTCAGTTATTTTACGACCCTGTAGGTCCCCCGGGTTTTGAACCCGCGACCTTCCGCACGACAGACCGGCGCTTAAACTTGGGCCGAGTATAGTTAAATGATCGAAGAGCAAATGTCCACGCTATACACGAGTAGAAAACGTGCCGCTCATACATGCATAAGGAGTTCTGGGCTTCCGGTTGGATCACACTCCATTCTGGGTAGGTGGGCTCAGAAAAGTGGGCATCAACTTCCAGAGCGGCCATATTGGATTTGAGCGCAGTCAACTTGGAAACTTTATTAATCCCGTTCTAAAGCTTAAACATCGACTTAGAACTCCCAACTGAAGAATCTGTAAAGGTAAAATATTCCGTGTATTACAAAGGAGCAAAAATTTGACTGCACTCAAATCCAATATGGCCGATCTAGAAGTTGTGCCCACTTTTCTGAGCCCACCTACCCAGAATGCAGTGTGATCCAACCGGAAGTCCGGAACTCCTGATGCATGTATTACAGCTTTAACAGATTTTGCAATTGTGTTAAGAAATATTATAGTTTCAAATTAGAAGTTTAATATATACAGGGAACTGCTGCAGATTAATATATGTTTAGCTGTGATGATCAAAACAGCTTGCTAGCCTAAATGTAACATCCTGCCTCTCTAGATGTTCCTCTTATTAGCAACCTGCTATTTCCGTCTATACAACTGTTTCTAATAACATTTTCCCGCAATTTTGCCACGAACACGCATCATTTTTTACTCTATTACTTTCAAAAGAATTCATTTAAACTATCCCGAAAAGTCACAGGAGCAAAATTACAACTAAAAGAACACGTTTAAGAGATATAAGTTATGAACTTCCGCTGGTTCAGCTACAGAACATGATCAAGTGCAAATAAAAAAGTTACCGCCTAATCTGTTTCTATATTTCACTCTGATCAAGTGTTATTTCAGAAAGCTCTCTCAGATTCGTCTTTGTTTTTATTTCGCACTGTTTCATTATTTACAATTGTGTACTTAAAACAAGAAATAAAAGGGCAACAAAGAAATGGAATGGTAATTTTTTAGAAAAGTGCGTAGTGGTCAAAGGAGCCAAGGTTTTCATGTTGACGACTACCACGGAGTAAACCAAATGAGGAAGAAAAAGAGAAAAATATTAACAAAAACTGTAGTATAACATGAAGTACATTTAGGCTAGCATTATTTTTTTGGAGCTGTTTTGATCACCACAGCTTAACATATAATCTGCAGCAGTTCCCTTTATATTTAACTTCTAATTTGAAACTATAATATTTCTTAACACCATAGCAAATTTGTTAAATTTCAGACATAGAAAAACCAAAGTATATAGAAAATATATTACAGTACAGGCAATGACATATTATACAATAATAGAATAGAATAGCTTTTGAATTACAAGTTTCTAAAAAGTCGTTTCTGTGGGGCAGGAGATTGATCTTAAATCAACCTTGACTCAGCCTACTGACAGAGAGAGAGTGGAGATTATAAGCAGTAAGTAAGGGTTACCAGCCTGGAGCTGATATAATTACCTAATATACTCACACAACGGTATTTCAGATACTGATTGTTATGAAATAGAAACGAGAATAGTTCAAGAAAAGTCTCGATTTTGCTCCTTTGAAACAGTGCCCGTGTGTCACGAACATTTCGTGCACAAACGTTTTTACCACTCCCCTGAACCGGCTCCACCAACCTTATCACTCAAGTTATTTATCTTTATAAAAGGGCCATTACGTTTCTTGTCCGACATCTTTTCGACAAACTGAGCATTGTAGATAAGGTACATTTGTATGTTTTCCCCAAAGAGCGACGTCCGTCATTTCTCAATTATTAGTACATTTCTATCTGAGTCCTCTGGAATACAGATAACATTCAGATAAAAATACAGTATATACAAACTCATTCTCGATAAGCTGCTTTGGATACATAGCAAAATTGAAAGTTTTTGTTTATGTTTTTTTCTGTATCCCAAGAGCTAGAGGAAATTTATAAATTTATAAATTTCCGAAGCATTGGCCAAGTTCATTTTTTTGCGTGTTTATGTAGCGAGACGAAGCCAATATCCTTCCATCTCGACCGAACAAGCTTGGTCAATAAGGTTTTTATTATATGGCGAAAATGAATAAAATCTGATAACATTTAATTGCTAAAACCAGAAGTCCATAACCAGAAGTGTCCATCTGGTATTGGGGTAGCGGCCCATCAGTTTACAGAGTAGTATATTTTTAGAAATGCTAATCTCAAATTTCGCGGGGGAAAACAATGGCGGACATTGGCTCAGTTGGGGGAGTTAGGACTCCGGGGGGGAGGGGGAGGGGGTACAGGTTTGCAATTTGAGCCCAATTTGGCAAACCGAGTCTTGTTTTGGAGCAAATCAACCATCAATTCGGGTTGATTTTCATAAAGTTCATGGAAATTCTGGTTAATGAAAACACCTTCACTACATTATATTTTGCAAACTGGGTCGGGCTCTGAAGACGACACCTCACATACCTCCCATTTATTATGCAAGCGGTGCCCCCCGGTTTGAAGCTCGGTATATACAGGTCGCCAAGCGGTGCTACAAACTACAAAGCTACGGTGGCAAATGTTAGGCTTTTGACGACTGAAATTGAAGAGTTTGGAATTGAAATGAAAAGAAATGTATAGACTGATCATCTGTGCCTCTGCTAATGGATCTTGGGGTGATTTGAGACTGAAGTTCAAAGTGATTTTCAAGTCTTCAAGTGACCAGGGCCCGGTTCCTGAAAGCCCGATTAGCGCTAATCCTGGATTAACTCTCAACAAAACATATTAGTTGTCATGGTAATTAACTCTGGATTAGCGCTAATCGGGCTTTCAGGAACCGGGCCCAGTTGACTAGCGACAAGTATAAAAGTTTGAATCAATGACAATGAATGAAAACGGAACCGAAAATTCACATTCATCTCGCTGCCGGAAACAACTGGCCAGGAGCTGCTGACATTATACAAGGACAACATTACATCAAAGTAAGCCAAGTTTTATTTGATTGTTATGTTTTTAATCCATTGAAATCCTTGGAAACTCGGTCGCATGTGACCCGTTGCCGCGTGAGGCAGTTGATTCAAATCTTGTTAGTTGCCTGAAGAAAAAAACCCTTATTGCTTGTACTAATTTTAATAACTGGAATATCATTTCCAGCTGCGATAGTTGCGGTTCAGTTTTCGATTGTAAGGTTTATTCTTGAAGATGTATAACAGGTGGTCACTTTGCTGTTTTATTAGAAAGACACCACTGTACGTTTCATTGACTCCATTGTTTGATTGTGTTTGATGAACTGCCTGAAATCAAACTTCGCTTTTTGCTAGTGTCCAGTGTACCAGAAATTGATTTTTTTTCACGGATTACAGCTATTTTTTCTCAGCTCCAGTCGATTATTAAGCCTTGCTTGGAGACTTTTATCTGCCAACCGCAAATTTATACTTACAGGATTTTCAAATTTTCACTCGAGCTGAAACTCAAAGAAGTCAACAAACTCGGTGCACTTGACTCTTGAGAGAACATCTGATTGTCTTTTTCAGTAAATTTCTTTGGTCATATTATAATCAAATAATAGCATAATTTGTCAGTACGTGATATTTATCACTCGCTGTACTTTATATGCCAAATATGACTACAAAAATCTGCGTTTATGAACCAAAAGGCAAAACGTAGCTTCGTTCTGTATAAATCGCACGCTGCTGTAAACACGAAGTCTTATACAGATGAAACGGGAAAATAAAAGGTTACAAAGGAACCACATGTTCTGGTTTACTTGGACTAATGTATACTAATGACCTTTACTGGACATGTGGTGCTCACTAGTTCTTGCAAGTTATAAAATATAAATGAGAAATAGCTGAGAAGTTTCTACACTGCCTTGTCCACCAAAATTTTGTCGCTTAGGTTAGCTGCACAATATTACAAACAAAGGAAATCGTTGTCTTAGCCAATCAGGTGCTGCTGATAAAATTTCGAAGAATATGATTGGCTGCGAGATGGCGGGAAAATCTTTCTATAAATAGACTACTCTGTAAACTGATGGGCCAAACCCTATAGTCACTCAACGTCCTCTCCCCGTTTTTATTCCTAAGAGTTAGTGGCGGCTGTACACAGGTTAGCATCACTGTTACATTGTACATCACTGTAGCCTGCATGTGTACAGCCGTCACTCAACGTCCTCTCCCTGTTTTTATTTCTCACAATGCAAAGTCCACAATGTACAATGCATGACAACATTTTAGAAAGAGCTGTATAGAGCGGTTTTCGATTGAATGTCGTAAACCCAAAACCAAAGTAATCACAGAACCAATCACGGGAGCTTGTAAAAACACAATGAGCCAATCACGAGGAAAAGTAAACGCAATCGTGGATGGCGTGATGGACCAAAACACGTTTGGTTTTAGTTTAGCACTTGATTGGCTGATAATCACAAAACATTTTCCACAGCCAATAGAAAAACTGATCAAAAGCAAAACCAAAGCAATCACGGATTGCTTTCGACACTCAGTCGAAATCCGCTCTAGTATCCGATTGTTCCCTTCTAGCTTCGTGTAATGTGAAATACCTGTTCATTATTTCAGATATCAAGTCCTGTAACAAGAGAAGAATTCATTTGAGTGAACAGGCTATAAGCGGCACGTGATCAACAGTTACGTTTCACGTGCTAACCATGCTATTAGGTCCTGGTCACTGCGCAGGCGTGTGGGCCCCACAGGAAGTCTCTTACACAACCCTGACGCTGTCGCTGATCTTCATGATGTTTACCGTGTCTGGAAACCTAACAGTCATCCTGGCGGTCCTCATTGATCCCCACAACGAACTGCGCTCGCCTTTTACCTTGCTTATCGTCAACTTAGCAGTGACTGATCTGATAGTTGGTGCCCTGGTAGAACCTCTATCAGTATACATACACTACCGTGAGTCACGAGGCCTAACTATCGGCATGGCTTGGCTGTCACAGACTGCTTATTTTCTGTGCTGCACAGCTTCGTTACTGAGTCTCGCCATTCTGACCATCGACCGGTTCCTGGCCATTACTAAGCCCGTCTGGTACCGAGCTAACGTCAGCACTCGCAGGGTGGTCGTCGCTTCGGTTACCATCTGGGTGACGTCGATGGCTTTGACATCCCTATTTTTCGTAGTTGGCTTCCTCCTGTATGCCTTTGTGTTCGCCAACCTTGCCATCCTGAGCACTTTCTTGATTTTCCTTTTCACTTACGTGCGTATTTTCCAACTAATCAATTCTCAAATTGCCACCATAAATGAAATGCATGGGAGCAGCGCAGACGAGCTAGAGCGAGCTCATCGGCGCAGTATGGTTTGGGAGAAAAAAGTTACTAAGACTTACCTAATAGTCCTTGCTATTTTCCTCGCCTGTTACGTACCCTCGTGCCTGATGATCTACCTCATGAACTTCTGTTCATCATGCAGTTGTGAGCTCATCCACTGGTTCAGAGATGCACAGTTCATCCTGGTAACCATTAACTCTCTCATCAACCCCTTTGTGTATGCAATCAGGCTCTCCAACTTCCGTCAAGCAATGCTAAGCATAATGAGACGTTGCCTACGCTCAGGAGCCAACAGAGTTGCGGCTGAACGCCCTATTGCTACAATAAACACAGCGATGCATTCCGTGACAGGTGTCGAGCAAAGACAAGCAGTCAATTAGTGACGTCGTTATGATCAACATTTCCTGTGAGATCATCCACCTGCATGATGATGATTACGATCATTGTACTACAATTAACAATTAGTATAAATCAACCAGTGGACTATTACAAATCCTGCATTCTGATTGGCTACCCTACTGTAGGTCTATTTGTGATAGCCCATGGTAGAGAAAACCCGCACGCATTTTCACGAAATAATAAAAAAAATTCAACTTCAATTTGTTTCTTTCTATTATTTTCTACTCTCCGACTAGTTAGTTTATACTAAAACAATTAGACCACTCGCCCTCATGGGCTACGAGTTAAATAGCCCATTCGGCTGCGCCTCGTGGGCTATTGACTCGTAGCCCATGAGGGCGAGAGGTCTAATTGTTAATTAGACTGGGAGCTCGAGGTTTCGATCGGCAGATTAGTTGGCGCAGCTCCGAGTCAGCTATCAAAGTTATTGTTTTAGCACAACCAAGCTATCAACTTTAATAGCGATCGAGAAAACTGTGAAAAAAATCGCAAAAAGCATTTTTCTAAGTGTTTTTATCTGCAGCGCGCACGGTCGACTGTCGATCGATAGACGGCACCTGGCTAGCCAATCAGTTGCTGGGTTATTCTAATCTTATTTATTCATACATATTATATCTTACTGAACTCAGAAGATTTTTGGGTACGGGTGTGCCGCGAGACCTCAAAACCCTGACCCTATCCCAGACCTAGAAATGCCGTTTACCATACCCTATCCCAAACTTGAAGCAAAAAATACATTAGTATAGACCCATTCGAAAAATGGCGTCCAATTTAACTAACTATTGTTTAGGACTGACTAGCCTCGCTTACAAGTTCAAAAGCTTTTGTGTGGACTGACTAGCCTCGTGTTCACGTTACCAGGACAATAGCTTTTTAAATTGGACGCCATTTTTCGAATGGGTCTATAACGCACGTTATATTTTCAAAGTTTTAATGCGTTTTCAGTAACGCTTGTAGTCTGCTCAGAAGTTGGTTGATGCCGAGGCTCTTGTGAATTGCACGCATTGCGTTGCATTTACATTATCGATCAAACGTGATCTTGTGATGTTTACATAGCATGACATTAGATATGAAAGAGTACAGATACCGAAAACGTTTAAATTAAAATTACACTACGAAAGCCGTTGTTTTGTTTTAATATGGTATTTTAAACTGTAGTGTGGTCGATAGAGCGCTAAGCATGGCGTCAACGACAAGTATATCAAATCCATACCCTTTCCCAGACCAAAACCGTAAAAGGATACCCTATCCCAGACCTCGGCAGCTCAAAAACCATACCCTATCCCGCGGCACATACCGGTATAGCCCATATAAAGGAGAAACGTTTTCGAGTTATGTGCAAAGACACTGACCGAACGCCGAAAGTAAATGATTCTTTGCAAAGTTATCTACTCAGTTAAATTTGACCGAACGCCGAAAGTAAATGATTCTTTGCAAAGTTATCTACTCGGTTAAAATTGACCGAACGCCGAAAGTAAATGATTCTCTGCAAAGTTATCTACTCAGTTAAAATTGACCGAACGCCGAAAGTAAATGATTCTTTGCAAAGTTACCTACTCGGTTAAAATTGACCGAACGCCGAAAGTAAATGATTCTTTGCAAAGTTATCTACTCAGTTAAAATTGACCGAACGCCGAAAGTAAATGATTCTTTGCAAAGTTATCTTCTACTCGGTTAAAATTGACCGAACGCCGAAAGTAAATGATTCTTTGCAAAGTTATCTACTCGGTTAAAAAAGTAAATGATTCTTTGCAAAGTTATCTACTCAGTTAAAATTGACCGAACGCCGAAAGTAAATGATTCTTTGCAAAGTTATCTACTCAGTTAAAATTGACCGAACGCCGAAAGTAAATGATTCTTTGCAAAGTTAATATCTACTCAGTTAAAATTGACCGAACGCCGAAAGTAAATGATTCTTTGCAAAGTTATCTACTCGGTTAAAATTGACCGAACGCCGAAAGTAAATGATTCTTTGCAAAGTTATCTACTCAGTTAAAATTGACCGAACGCCGAAAGTAAATGATTCTTTGCAAAGTTATCTATACTCAGTTAAAATTGACCGAACGCCGAAAGTAAATGATTCTTTGCAAAGTTATCTACTCAGTTAAAATTGACCGAACGCCGAAAGTAAATGATTCTTTGCAAAGTTAATATCTACTCAGTTAAAATTGACCGAACGCCGAAAGTAAATGATTCTTTGCAAAGTTATCTACTCAGTTAAAATTGACCGAACGCCGAAAGTAAATGATTCTTTGCAAAGTTATCTTCTACTCGGTTAAAATTGACCGAACGCCGAAAGTAAATGATTCTTTGCAAAGTTATCTACTCGGTTAAAAAAGTAAATGATTCTTTGCAAAGTTATCTACTCAGTTAAAATTGACCGAACGCCGAAAGTAAATGATTCTTTGCAAAGTTATCTACTCAGTTAAAATTGACCGAACGCCGAAAGTAAATGATTCTTTGCAAAGTTATCTTCTACTCGGTTAAAATTGACCGAACGCCGAAAGTAAATGATTATTTGCAAAGTTATCTTCTACTCGGTTAAAATTGACCGAACGCCGAAAGTAAATGATTCTTCGCAAAGTTATCTACTCAGTTAAAATTGACCGAACGCCGAAAGTAACTAATGATTCTTTGCAAAGTTATCTACTCGGTTAAAATTGACCGAACGCCGAAAGTAAATGATTCTTTGCAAAGTTATCTACTCGGTTAAAATTGACCGAACGCCGAAAGTAAATGATTCTTTGCAAAGTTATCTACTCGGTTAAAATTGACCGAACGCCGAAAGTAAATGATTCTTTGCAAAGTTATCTACTCGGTTAAAATTGACCGAACGCCGAAAGTAAATGATTCTTTGCAAAGTTATCTACTCGGTTAAAAAAGTAAATGATTCTTTGCAAAGTTATCTACTCAGTTAAAATTGACCGAACGCCGAAAGTAAATGATTCTTTGCAAAGTTATCTACTCAGTTAAATTTGACCGAACGCCGAAAGTAAATGATTCTTTGCAAAGTTATCTACTCGGTTAAAATTGACCGAACGCCGAAAGTAAATGATTCTCTGCAAAGTTATCTACTCAGTTAAAATTGACCGAACGCCGAAAGTAAATGATTCTTTGCAAAGTTACCTACTCGGTTAAAATTGACCGAACGCCGAAAGTAAATGATTCTTTGCAAAGTTATCTACTCAGTTAAAATTGACCGAACGCCGAAAGTAAATGATTCTTTGCAAAGTTATCTTCTACTCGGTTAAAATTGACCGAACGCCGAAAGTAAATGATTCTTTGCAAAGTTATCTACTCGGTTAAAAAAGTAAATGATTCTTTGCAAAGTTATCTACTCAGTTAAAATTGACCGAACGCCGAAAGTAAATGATTCTTTGCAAAGTTATCTACTCAGTTAAAATTGACCGAACGCCGAAAGTAAATGATTCTTTGCAAAGTTAATATCTACTCAGTTAAAATTGACCGAACGCCGAAAGTAAATGATTCTTTGCAAAGTTATCTACTCGGTTAAAATTGACCGAACGCCGAAAGTAAATGATTCTTTGCAAAGTTATCTACTCAGTTAAAATTGACCGAACGCCGAAAGTAAATGATTCTTTGCAAAGTTATCTATACTCAGTTAAAATTGACCGAACGCCGAAAGTAAATGATTCTTTGCAAAGTTATCTACTCAGTTAAAATTGACCGAACGCCGAAAGTAAATGATTCTTTGCAAAGTTAATATCTACTCAGTTAAAATTGACCGAACGCCGAAAGTAAATGATTCTTTGCAAAGTTATCTACTCAGTTAAAATTGACCGAACGCCGAAAGTAAATGATTCTTTGCAAAGTTATCTTCTACTCGGTTAAAATTGACCGAACGCCGAAAGTAAATGATTCTTTGCAAAGTTATCTACTCGGTTAAAAAAGTAAATGATTCTTTGCAAAGTTATCTACTCAGTTAAAATTGACCGAACGCCGAAAGTAAATGATTCTTTGCAAAGTTATCTACTCAGTTAAAATTGACCGAACGCCGAAAGTAAATGATTCTTTGCAAAGTTATCTTCTACTCGGTTAAAATTGACCGAACGCCGAAAGTAAATGATTATTTGCAAAGTTATCTTCTACTCGGTTAAAATTGACCGAACGCCGAAAGTAAATGATTCTTCGCAAAGTTATCTACTCAGTTAAAATTGACCGAACGCCGAAAGTAACTAATGATTCTTTGCAAAGTTATCTACTCGGTTAAAATTGACCGAACGCCGAAAGTAAATGATTCTTTGCAAAGTTATCTACTCGGTTAAAATTGACCGAACGCCGAAAGTAAATGATTCTTTGCAAAGTTATCTACTCGGTTAAAATTGACCGAACGCCGAAAGTAAATGATTCTTTGCAAAGTTATCTACTCGGTTAAAATTGACCGAACGCCGAAAGTAAATGATTCTTTGCAAAGTTATCTACTCGGTTAAAAAAGTAAATGATTCTTTGCAAAGTTATCTACTCAGTTAAAATTGACCGAACGCCGAAAGTAAATGATTCTTTGCAAAGTTATCTACTCAGTTAAAATTGACCGAACGCCGAAAGTAAATGATTCTTTGCAAAGTTAATATCTACTCAGTTAAAATTGACCGAACGCCGAAAGTAAATGATTCTTTGCAAAGTTATCTACTCGGTTAAAATTGACCGAACGCCGAAAGTAAATGATTCTTTGCAAAGTTATCTACTCAGTTAAAATTGACCGAACGCCGAAAGTAAATGATTCTTTGCAAAGTTATCTATACTCAGTTAAAATTGACCGAACGCCGAAAGTAAATGATTCTTTGCAAAGTTATCTACTCAGTTAAAATTGACCGAACGCCGAAAGTAAATGATTCTTTGCAAAGTTAATATCTACTCAGTTAAAATTGACCGAACGCCGAAAGTAAATGATTCTTTGCAAAGTTATCTACTCAGTTAAAATTGACCGAACGCCGAAAGTAAATGATTCTTTGCAAAGTTATCTTCTACTCGGTTAAAATTGACCGAACGCCGAAAGTAAATGATTCTTTGCAAAGTTATCTACTCGGTTAAAAAAGTAAATGATTCTTTGCAAAGTTATCTACTCAGTTAAAATTGACCGAACGCCGAAAGTAAATGATTCTTTGCAAAGTTATCTACTCAGTTAAAATTGACCGAACGCCGAAAGTAAATGATTCTTTGCAAATTAAGTTATCTTCTACTCGGTTAAAATTGACCGAACGCCGAAAGTAAATGATTATTTGCAAAGTTATCTTCTACTCGGTTAAAATTGACCGAACGCCGAAAGTAAATGATTCTTCGCAAAGTTATCTACTCAGTTAAAATTGACCGAACGCCGAAAGTAACTAATGATTCTTTGCAAAGTTATCTACTCGGTTAAAATTGACCGAACGCCGAAAGTAAATGATTCTTTGCAAAGTTATCTACTCGGTTAAAATTGACCGAACGCCGAAAGTAAATGATTCTTTGCAAAGTTATCTACTCGGTTAAAATTGACCGAACGCCGAAAGTAAATGATTCTTTGCAAAGTTATCTACTCGGTTAAAATTGACCCCTCCGTGTTTCACGATTTCCTAATACCCGTAACAAATGTACATAATTACAATACCAGGTATGCAGCTAGGACAAATTTCTACCCCCCTAAAATTAGAACCAACTTCGGTAAATTTACTTTTAAATACACTGCTACGAAAATTTGGGAAACTATACCTACTAGCCTAAAGCACCTAACAAAAACAAACAATTTCAAAAAACAATATAAAGCTCACCTGCTTAATCATCAAATTTAAGAGCACCATTTTACTTTGTTATAAACCTTCTCACAATAACTATTTCTCCTCCTAATCCTCTCTTTCGTTTTCTTTTTTTCTCCTTATTTTTTTCTTTCGTTTTCTCATATTGTAGTTCCTCTCAAGCTCAATTTATTACTCTAATCAATACTTTATTTAATGTATTCTATGTATTACGCTCAGTTATTCAATTATTATTTGCATGTAAGCAGTGGCCAACTCGAAAGCTTTTAGCTGCTTTGACCACTGTACACTTGAATCTTTTAATTTATTCCATGTACTTATTTTGTTTATACATTTTTATCTACTCTCCTTATTGTAAATATTATACATAGTGTGAAATAAACTTGAACTCGAACGCCGAAAGTAAATGATTCTTTGCAAAGTTATCTACTCGGTTAAAATTGACCGAACGCCGAAAGTAAATGATTCTTTGCAAAGTTATCTACTCGGTTAAAATTGACCGAACGCCGAAAGTAAATGATTCTTTGCAAAGTTACCTACTCGGTTAAAATTGACCGAACGCCGAAAGTAAAAGATTCTTTGCAAAGTTACCTACTCGGTTAAAATTGACCGAACGCCGAAAGTAAATGATTATTTGCAAAGTTATCTACTCAGTTAGAATGATAAAGTAATTCCTGTTTTATTCATTGTCTATTGAAATGACATTTCTTTGTGGAGATATTTACGAAAATAAATGCCGGAATCTTTGATTTCTTTTGAATTAGTTATTGACAACTGATTTCAGATGAAATGCACTGCTGTGCGCCAGGAGCCCATAACAAGGAGCGTCCATCCCGCATACTAGGCCTTTGTTAGGTTAGGTTAGGTTATTTTTATTAGAACGGTTTCCCGCTATTCTTGGATCGGCAATCATTCCTAAGGGAATAAAATCACCAAAGCGTAGCAGCCATGTTGTTGGTATAACAAAAGTAGCTAATGAGGCAGTTTGTTCCGCCACTGGTGCAACCCACTTAATTGGCGGCAAAAATGATCTAAAAATAGCCAAACTTGCGAAAACGCTGTGACAGCTATGAAGGACTTGATATGGACGCTCCTGGTTATGGGCTCCTGTGTGCTTTGAATGTTAAAGTGCATATGAAGCGAAAATTAAGTTGATCTTATTTTAAAATGCTTTCGAAATGAGGAATAATGACATTTTCCGTTTGTCAATATCTCATCTCGTTTCAGAGATATTCAGGTTTTTGTAATATGCAAATGAGATTACCTATGACGTCACGTTGGTTGCACAGCCTGGAGACAAATCACAAAATGAAGAATATATCTGCAAATATTGGATAAAACTATTGAAACTTTGCATATATGTGGTACTTTGGAAAATACACTTTACGTTTGTGTTTTATCGACAAATACAGGCACTTTCTGACTGTACGATGATTGTAGCTTCAGGACAATACTTTAGTCATGCAATAACTAAAGTTATGCAATAACTTCATTCGTTTCTATCACACTGGATCTGGATTTCTCATATATTCCATGTCGCCACGGGTATGATAGTTGATTTTTTAAATCTTAAAAAAACGGAAGTGACTTTATTTAAGTGCCAATATATTTAGCTTTGCAGCTAATTGGGGGCACTAGTCCTACCGACGGTTTTACGTCCTTATCCGAGAAGACGTGAAGGTCTAACCGTTTACTGTATTATGTAAAGGCAGCACCTTCTACTCAGTTATTTTAAGACCTTGACTGTTGGTCCGGCCTGGGTTTGAACCCGCGACCTTCCGCTCAACAGACAGGAGCTTAACCACTGAGCTAACCGGGAGGCGGTTAGGCAAGATCTACGGCATACTATGAGGGTCATTTGATTAATTACTCATAAACTTGATTGTTTTACATTTCTACTTGATTATTTAACAACAAAACTTGATTAATCATTAATTGAACTTGATTGTTTATAACAAATTTTGATTAATTGCAACTTGAAAACTTGATTTATTCGCAACTTGAAAACTTGATTAATTCGTAGTTATCTACTTGATTATTTAGCAAAGAAACTTGATTAATCAGTAACTGAACTTGATTATTTATTAAAAATCTTGATTAATTGCAACTTGAAAACTTGATTAATTGCAACTTGAAAACTTGATTAATTCGCAACTTGAAAAACTTGATTAATTCGCAACTTGAAAAACTTGATTAATTCGCAACTTGAAAAACTTGATTAATTCGCAAGTTGAAAAACTTGATTAATTCGCAACTTGAAAAACTTGATTAATTCGCAAATTGAAAAACTTGATTAATTCGCAACTTGAAAAACTTGATTAATTCGCAACTTGAAAAACAATGTTGTGGGTATCCGTGCTGAGGGTCAGTCGGAGGTCGCAGTCCTGGTGGCAACAGTGATGACTCGATAAGTGCATCGTGTGTTTATGTTTGGCGTGAACAATAAGGCCATTTGTATATGGTAAAACCAGGGCTCATGTGCAAATATAAATTATATTAAAATATGGACCAAGCTGTAGTTTGCCAAGTTATCGTACCTTAAATTTTAAAATATGAGTCAGACACACGAACAATGTTTTGCATTGCATAACCGTAGTAGTGTTTCTGAGCAAGGAACCTTTGATAATTCTCTAAATTTACACTGATTTCAACTAATTAACCTTATGAGTGTGTACGGTGTTTTATTCTTCTATCAAATATGAGTATAAAGAATAAGAACAACAACACTTTTATTAGCTCTAAAGATTAGTTCTAATTAAAGATTGATAAAATATGGCTTTATAGTCAGCATGAGAAATGGCGAGAGTCATTTCACATCGATCTCATATAAATATACCACAGTTCATTAAACAAGTAGTGAGACAAGACCATTTGGGGTAAACAGACTGAAACTGACTTACTTTATTTAGCCAAGTCACTTTTAGTAACGCAAGAAATGCTACGGACTGCGTTTAATCGCAAGGTCGTTTTTATATTCGTTTAGACGGTATTATTGACTCGAAGTGATTTCAACAGGCTACCGTTAACAATTTATTGAAGCGGCGTTACGATTATTACGTCTATTTATAATCAAGAACGTTACGATAAAAGACCTAATTCAAAAGTTAGTGAACAAATAAATGTTTCCAACCATTTTTGGTTTCATCAGTTTAGTTTATTCAATGAGAAAATTGTTTCAAGGAGGGGGGGCGAAATCCCTGAAGGGGGCCAAAGAGGGGGAAGAAAACACTAGGAATCTCGCCCCGGGGAGGGTGAAATCACCAAGGATCTCGCCCCCGGGGGGTGAGATTACGGGGTAGCAAAATCCCTAGAACGCCGGTACAACATTTATCCGGATCAGTTGTTTTTACACTATACCCGGACTAATTTGGATCCGGTATGTACCTGTTGTCCAGGGCCGGGTTGTTCAAAGCCCGATTAGTGCTAATCCAGAGTTAATTTCCATGACAACCAATAGGTTCTGTGCAGAGTTAATCCAGGATTAACACTAATCGGGCTTTGAACAACCCGGCCCAGGTCTCAAACTTGTACGGATAGGCAGTCGCAAGAGCCCATAATGGCTATTGGCAGTCGGGATTCGTCAGGATAGCAGATTTCGTATAAACTAAATCTATTTTCGTATAAACTAAATATATTGTTAATTTTTTTTTGCATCGAACTGACATATAGTGTCCTGTAATGTAGTGTCCTGTAATATAGAGTCATGTCATCTAGTGTCATATCATATAGTGTCCTGACATATAGTGTCCTGTAATCTAGTGACCTGTCATATAGAGTCATGTCATCTAGTGTCCTAATATGGAGTAGATATGTGCTAAGGCCCGTTTCAGATGGCGAACGTTTTATGCGTCGACCGAGTTCAATGCAAATTATCTTTAACAATATATTTACGACGAATTTACAGACGAATCCCGACTGCCAAGAGCCCATTACATATATGGGCTCTTGCATGCGACTGCCTATCCGTACAAGTTTGAGACCTGGACAACCGGTACATACCGGATCCAAATTAGTCCGGGTACAGTGTAAAAACAACTGATCCGGATAAATGTTGTACCGGTGTTCTAGGGATTTCGCTACCCCGTAATCTCACCCCCCGGGGGCGAGATCCTTGGTGATTTCACCCTCCCCGGGGTGAGATCCCTAGTGTTTTCTCCCCCCTCTTTGGCCCCCTTCAGGGATTTCTCCCCCCCCCCCCCCCTCCTCTGTTAACGGTAGCCTGCTGAAATCACTTCGAGTCAATAATACCGTCTAAACGAATAAAACGACCTTGCGATTGAACGCAGTCCGTAGCATTTCTTGCGTTACTAAAGTGACTTGGCTAAATAAAGTAAGTCAGTTTCAGTCTGTTTACCCCAAATGGTCTTGTCTCACTACTTGTTTAATGAACTGTGGTATATTTATATGAGATCGATGTGAAATGACTCTCGCCATTTCTCATGCTGACTATAAAGCCATATTTTATCAATCTTTAATTAGAACTAATCTTTATAGCAAATAAAAGTGTTGTTGTTCTTATTCTTTATACTCATATTCGATAGAAGAATAAAACACCGTGCACACTCATAAGGTTAATTAGTTGAAATTGTAAATTTAGAGAATTATCGAAGATTCCTTGCTCAGAAACACTACTACGGTTATGCAATGCAAAACATTGTTCGTGTGTCTGACTCATATTTTAAAATTTAAGGTACGATAACTTGGCAAACTACAGCTTGGTCCATATTTTAATATAATTTATATTTGCACATGGGCCCTGGTTTTACCATATACAATGGCCTTATTGTTCACGCCAAACATAAACACACGATGCACTTATCGAGTCATCACTGTTGCCACCAGGACTGCGACCTCCGACTGACCCTCAGCACCGGATACCCACAACATTGTTTTTCAAGTTGCGAATTAATCAAGTTTTTCAAGTTGCGAATTAATCAAGTTTTTCAACTTGCGAATTAATCAAGTTTTTCAACTTGCGAATTAATCAAGTTTTTCAACTTGCGAATTAATCAAGTTTTTCAACTTGCGAATTAATCAAGTTTTTCAACTTGCGAATTAATCAAGTTTTTCAACTTGCGAATTAATCAAGTTTTTCAACTTGCGAATTAATCAAGTTTTTCAACTTGCGAATTAATCAAGTTTTCAAGTTGTAATTAATCAAGATTTGTTACAAAACAATCAAGTTCAGTTTCTGATTTATCAAGTTTCGTTGCTAAATAATCAAGTTTCATGTTGCGAATCAATCAAGTTTTCAAGTGGGGAATATCAAGTTTTCAAGTTGCCATGATGTTGACCCTGATAGGACACCGTAAAGATCGACTGATTAGGGTGAGCAACTCTCATAGGTTAGCCTCAGTTATATCTGGGCGGCCTGTGGACGTATCTTTTCAGGGCGTGGGCAGTTGTTCCTTCCTGATCGGGGACCCCATCCTTGTTGATTTTATTGTTGGATGAATGGTATCTTCAACCTTCAGTTTTAGAGTCCCTTCAAAATAATATTTGGAAATGCCGGTATTGGGTGACCATGGGCCCCGTTCAGGAGGAAGCTACAGATATTCGCACTGGCTTCCGAGGTTAAATCATGGGGGGGGTTAGTGCTTTTGTAGGGGGTCATCAAGATTTTACCTACTCCTTGGGGGGGTCATCACAGTTTTGACGTACCTGTCATGTAAAATGTAATGAAATTGTTGTTGTAATGCTAAGTCAATATTTAGTCTCCAGAACACAGGAAACCAGTGTTTTAGAGAGCAGTAAAATCTCAAAATTTAGGCTCGGGTCTTCGGCCATCGCAATATTCTCTAAGTTTATGATCAAAGGCACATCTCCATAGGACAGAGAATGCATTGGTGTTCAGGAGATTCAAGTTATCCCAATGCTGAGCTCTTTTTCATTTAAGTATTTATTTGAGACTACGGAACAATGCAATATGATGCTCTAGAATGCAATATGATGCACGAATTATCAGTACCATTTCAAGTACCCATCTGGGAAGGAGGGTGAGGTAGAGATTTCCAGAAGAATACATGTATATATATGTTCTCTACTAAACAAAGGTAATGTATCATCGGAAATACGATAAATCTAGAAACATTAATAGTAAATTTAATAGATTTCATGTATATGCAGTTTGCATTCTTTCTTGCACATCCATCTTTTTTGTTGGGAGGGGGGGTCAATAAAGTTTTGAGCAATTTTATAGGGGGGTCATCTAAGTTTTAATTCATTCATAGGGGGATCATAAAAGTTTTAACAAGAGAAGCAGATGAAATCCCCCCCTCCCCAAAGCCATAAATAATGAACACTCATTTAGGAACAGGATGAGGAACGTACCAAGGTAGATTTACACGTTTTCGCCAAGCACTTTTGAATGCGGTACTGATATGTTGGTGTGCAGAGTACGACTGTTTTTATTCTTTAAACTAAAGTGTTTTACACTAAAGGCTTTCCACCAAAACACGGAACAATTTTACGTATGCCGTGAATAGATCGCCAATCAACCAATCAGTGGTTTTCACATCACTTGCTGCGCGCCGCTTTGACGGCATTTTGTTGGGTTGGTTTTGTTGTTATTTGGCTCGAGTTTGCCAGAAAAAGTTCAAAATAGCTTCGAATATATATTTGAAGAGGCTTGAGGATAAATCATGCAGTTTATGAAAGATTTATAACCTTCACGGACGTAGATTTGGAGATTAATCGAAGTTTTTTTAAAAATTGAAACAAGACACATGTACAACGTGAGTTTGTATCGAGAAGTGTATCGCCTTAGCTGCAATAACATTTTTAAGATAGAGATAAGGTTTGGAAAGGCACAAGTATAATTCAAAATGAATTCGAGTTGGCGGCGTTATTGCTTCTTGGGGCGGGATTGTGAAGTGAGGAGTTGGGCTCCCATACCTCATTTTAAAATGACAATACTCGAGGCAGAATAATACACTATTCCACTTACTATGACAGTATATATTTCCTTTTTCTAAAACACATATACATAAACTGAGATTTAAAATTAAAAATATGTTGTGGCACTGGGGGATAGTTGGGTCCCCTCGTCGGGTAGGCACAGTGACTAAACCGGCCTAACCCGAACCATAAACATTTATATCCTAACCACAAGTTCACAGTTATACAACGAGGTTGTAGGGCTAATTGGTATATACTTCATGGTAGTGTTTCGTTCCATATAGTCCCCTGCATAATCATTTTCTCTACTGTTTTACAGTATTGTGCAGGGAGACTATATGGAACGAAACACTACCATGAAGTATATACCGGTTAATTTGTGTTTGGGTTTACAGAGGTATCCACGTGACTCGAATGCTGCGTTTGGATTGGTTAGCACCCTTTTGAGGCAATCAGGAATGACTTCATATTCAAATTAAAAACTCTCGCTAACCTGGACAGTAGCCGTATGTCATGAAAAAATATATATTATTAACTACTATCAACCTCCCAAACGAAGTTGCAACTACTATACAGCCGCAAAATACGTGAATGAGTGCATGAATGCCCGATCTTCCACGATACAGGGCCCTTATCTGTAACTTAAATATATTTTAATTAATACTACTTTACTTTTTAATAGCCACTTTAAAAGTTTATTACCAATAATCTGATGTACCAATGTAGTATAAAGAGCTAATAAAAATATGTCTAGTCTATGTCTATGAATTATTAATGATTTTACAACAACAATGACAACGATGGCGACGACAACGGGACATCCATGAGGTCGTTCTTCGTCCACTGTGGACCTACGATTTAATGTTCTTATCCGAACTGTTCGTTGTATGTTTCAAAACGTCACCTGTGATACATGCCGTACTTTAGGCCAAATAAAAAAAACCTTTGCAAAGTTATCTACTCAGAAAAAAAACGAGCGTGCGGCCCTTTTTATTTGTAATTTTCCCACCATCGAATTCTCCGCAGGCAAAGGTGCTAAATAGGTAGTTTTCTGGTTTTTCGCGAAACATTTCATGTAAATACTCGTACGTACGTAAAATTAAAAACACGGGAGACTGCCTTTGTTTTCTTTTAGTTTCGGCGGGAAACTGGGGTGGTCGCGCGCACTTGGCTCGTCAAAACGCATGCGCGTGACGTTTTGCCGTGGTGTGCATTCAACCATTCGACAATATTATCCGACTCGCCCCAGTCCTCAGGAGGTTAGGTTCGGCCATGCCGCAAAAAAGAAGACTAGGTTCCAAGAGTTTAAAATATGGCTGCTGAGGACTTTTATGTCGAAAGAGATTTACCAAGATTTCCAAATTCAGTGTTAGGCAAAGCAGAAGACGTTGGCCAAAGCACCTTTGACCGAAGTAGCGCACACTGTAGTCGTTGATCAGGCCCTCGGTTTCAAGTGCTTCTAACCCTTCTTCAGTGACATGTTTCTACCTATGAACCTTTGAAAGGTTTTGAGTACTTCTGCGAAGAAATTTTTGGTTTACAGAGAATACTTTTTATTCTACCGCGGCTTGTTTGAATTGGTGAAAAAATTACCTTTCCTGACCCATGAGCGCGTTAGAAAAAGCCTGGATCGATTTCCGGGTAGACGTCATCTAATTAATTCGACTTTGCAATAATTTGAATAAATACTTAGCATATTGTCTAAAATGACTTTTTTCTTTACTAAAAACTCACAAACTGTGTATATTTTTCTATAAATCGATGTTGTTGTGATAGAAAGGCGCCATAGAGGATAATGCATTAATGACCAAAACATTTTTAGCAGAATGAAGTACTCAAAATTAACCTTTCAAAGGTTCATAGGTAGAAAAATTCAAGCAGGGTTGGAAGCACTTTAATTCGATCAATGCGAGATGATGGAGATGTTGATGCGAATGACGAAGACTTCAAGTCACTGTCAACAGTTTTTTGGCGAATGTGTTATCGTCGATGCAACAGTACTTAGCCAAGGGATATCTGACTCCAAACAACATTCGCTGATAATTCTTATACCTTAGATATGAACAAAAGGGGAACACCAGGGAAGCCATCTTATGGCATTTCTGTAGAGGAGCTGAAAGACCTCCATGAATTAGGCTTTCAGTCTCTCGGTGGATTATATTTCAAAGGGTAAAAGAGTACGGCTTGCAAAATTTGCCAGGGTTTATAGTAATGTGTCTGACGAAGAATTAAATAAAATTGTTAAAGACTACTTTAAAACTCATGATACAATTACAGGCCAGGACAAGCAAATCATTTGCCACAGGAAGCCCAAGCTAATGATTTAAATGTGGAATTAATGTTTTTTTTTTAGAAAAATCAGTGAAATTGTTCTAACTTTAAAATGGTCAATAAAGTTATGACATTTTACCTGTGAGTTGAGAAGTTGTAAGTTCCTCTTTGTCACTGATTTGTTTATTTTTGGTTTCAGGCAAAGTCCATAGAGGCGCAACAAGATTGACCTGTTAGCGTCTCTTCTGGGTGTTTTTCAGTTTCGCTCATTTGCTTTCGATTCGCCTCGCCCCTGTTTGACCGCGCAACCACAGGTAGTCTAATGCGAATATACAACTAGAGCTAGAGGAGCCGACGTTCGAGGTATTTAAAAAAAATATTTTTGCTCGATTCGCGAGGTTTTCTTACCAAAGTTATTTCCTTTAGGAAAAGTGAATAAAAGATTGTGTAACTCTCTTGAGACAAGACTTTTGTTTCGTAACGAACTATATTCATGAAAATAATATTCTAGAATTGTGGTGAAAAGAATAGAATAGTTATTTCGGTAGTAAAGTTACGTCACTAACATGCGCAGTGCGGAGTTTAAAAGCGTTGTCGTTAGAGCAAATGCGGCGGAGACGGAGAGCTAAACTAAAAGGGATAGCTTGTTTAGTGTGCAAGGGATGGCAACATAGACGATCAGTTGACAAACCTAACATTAAGTCTAAACCCTCCACTGTTGCAGAACATTTTCTTTCTAACCCTAACCATTCTAAAACTAACATGCAACTCATTCCCTTAGAACTCATGCATTCCTCACGAGACTCGATTCGTAAAGCCAGAGAATCCTACCTTATAGACAAGGCCAAAACACTTGAACCTCATGGCTTCAATAGACGTGATGAAACCTAGCTCACTTTCACCTTATTTCCTATTCACATTGTATTAGTTTTTTGCAGCCATTAGTTTACCTTATCTACATCACTTTATTATTTCATCATTTTTTACCAATATCCGTTCCATTGCGTCACTTCCTATTCACATATTGTGAAATCCTATATATTGTGAAATCCTATATATTGTGAAATCCTATATATTGTAACCCCCTATTTTAGAACTTTCTACTTACAACATCTAGTACCTGAAGAAGGCTAGTTTGGCTAGCCGAAATATATAGTACGTTTAAAACTATACACGTTGTTTCAGCTTTGCTATAGTCCTTGGACTTCTCGCTACTATAAAAATGCACTGTGACCGGCCCATTTTAATTTCTTTGTTTTATCAGCCTTAAGGTCACGTGACCACCAAAACTCCTGAGAATACCTAACATAAAATGTTATGACATATGATTGCTGCCTAATTGCCGATGTCTATGGTATTTCATTGAAAAATGACAAAGTTAGCGAATTTAGAGTATTTCAACAGAATTGCTGAATAAACCATGCCTTTAATACATCAAGGGCACCCAACGAGTACTTTTTGAAATTCGTTTGAAACCAGTTGTCTGCAGCTTATCTAGCCATTTTAAGGCGCCTACTATGTCTTTTGACGTATTCTAGAAAGCTATTTATTAGCTGTTCGGAATTTCTAGGTGGAAATCGCGTCAACTGAAAATACTATGGCAAAATATTCCCGGCCTACGAATTTGTTAGTAGTCTAGAACAGAAACAAGAATTTTCTAGCCCAAGAAACTTCATGTTGCAAAGTTTTGTGGAGGTACGAAGTTTTTAGGGATTCTTTTTTCCTTTAGGCAATTCTTAGGGAATGAAAATGTGTTGTTCTGACTCTATTGATCAAACGAATTGGGACGTACGAATATTTTAGGGGAAACCTGGCCTTTTAGTCTCCCCTTTCTTCTATAATTTTCTAGGGATTGAAAACAATTTTTTTAGCCAGTATTTCAGAAAACAATTTTCTAGGGACAATTTTTTCAAATCCGAAAGTTTTAGGCTAACTTACTCTCCCGAACAGCTTTTTAACCGAAAACTTCGTTGGGTTCCCTTGTTACATGCTTGAGGCTCCTATATAGTAATGGGCTCCTGTGCCAATCTTGTGACGTTATTTTCCCGTCAAAATGCATTAAAATTTAAAAACGAAAAAAGAACAAATTTGTTGGTATTTAGCTTTGCTTTTATGTTGCAAAGTTTGACGCTGAATAAAAACTGAAGACGTTACATTAATCCCGCCGTTTTTAGTTTTTTTTTCGCTCTCAAACAGGGAGTGAGTGAAAGCATCTTATTATATGGACGATAGTATTTTACATACAGATACAGCCCTTGCATTTATAATGAGCAATGCTCTATTGTTCAAGCGGTCTTTATTGGAGATACGACTCCATGAATAACGGAAGAAAACCAAGCCAATCGAGCAATAAATCACTTTATTAAGATAACACAACCCGTATATCGGACAGAACGAATGTAAACTAATAAATATCTCCTAATTAGAAGAGGCACACTAAAACATTTTCACGCCTTCCCAAGACTCTTCACTTTATAACGATGTTAACCCTATCACTCTTGTTTCTTGACTCTCAAAATTCAGTGAAACAAAATACTTTCTGTTTACCTGTTGCAGAAGCGGCGCTCCTTCCTCGTGCTGTACTTCATTGCAGCGACCACGCGATTCCAAAAACAAAATGAATAAAATCAAAACCGAAAGCAGCATCACTCTACCAGAAAACTTTAACGGCCATCCTTTATCTCGTGAATATACTTTATCGCATCCTGTGGCGAATTTCCACTGCCGAGAGAGAACATTCTCAACATAACTCCGCAAACCTTGCTATCGGTCACCCTGTGGATGAAACATGGCGAACTGGCGCGCGGGCGCGGCTGTCGGCATGATGGGAATTCTTTTTTGCCCAGAGTGTAACGAACAAATGTATAGTGAAAAGGAAAGGAAAGTTATCGCAAAGAAACGGTTTATTATAAGAGTGTGAAAACTCGAGGCACATTTTATAGCACAGTGAAGATGCTATAAAACAACTAAATTAAATACAACGAGGCAACAACGCTTATTACCGCCACGCTTGCCCAACATAAAGTACGTTTTACAGACCTAAATAGTAACGGAATAACTCTAGCCTCAATCCAAACATTTTTAAAGGTTTTGCCATGATTACAAAGCGTCTACACACATCGAGTGTTCGACAATGGGTATTGCTGGTCTGATAGTAGGTTAATCTGTCCGATAATGGTTTGTCAACAACAGTATATTTTCAGTCGATTTTCAGGGAGAATATTAAAATTCGAAAGGAATCAGGTTTTGCAAACGTAGTCACAACTATTAAAGATCACGAAGGAAAAAAACATTGGCAATAGCCCTCGATCAAAATAAACTGTCCGATAATAGGTTGTGTTACTTTTATAATTTTGCCAAGAACGCACGAAATACGCTCAAGACGGTAACAAATAATATGAGACTGTATTTCGGGAAGTTACAGTCAAATGGGTTCTCCATTTCTCGAGCGTGCGCAATATTTTAGGTTATTACGGAAAAAATACCTATTAGTCGGCTAAGCATCAAATACGGCTGTGTATTTCAAGAGAAAATACATAAGCAAATACCGTGAACAAAAATCCTGCAAAAAAACGTTGGATCCGAAGTAAGGACCTATACAGTCAAAATATAAACGATTAAGAATGAAAAGTCCGAAGACCGATACAGCAACGCTGATATACAACGTAAAATTCTAACACAAAGCACTACGGTTAGCTAGGCCTGATACGAAAAGCGCTCGAACTAGATTGCAGCCATAGACAGCTGTTTCGTTCTTATTAGAACTCGTCAATATGGCATAGCAAACAGTGCGCGGGCTTCGGTGCCACTGCACTACCGACCCGGACTGCGCTAAGAAACATCTAGTAAGAGCTCACAGAAATGCTTCCTTCTTCGCTCGCCCCCAGTCCCCTCTTTTTCCGCCCCCAGTCCCCTCCTCTTCCCTTTTCTCGGAAAGCCAAGCTACGCAGGCTATTTGCTATGCCATACTGACGAGTTCTAATAAGAACGAAACAGCTGTCTATGGCTGCAATCTAGTTCGAGTACTTTTCGTGTCAGGCCAAGCTAACCGTAGTGCTTTGTGTTAGAATTTTACGTTCGGTATATCAGCTTTGCTGTATAGTCTTCGGACTTTTCATTCTTAATTGTGTATTTCACTCGTAATTCGTATTTAAAAGACGCGCCAAAATACGAATGACTCGTAAAAACGGGCACACAGCCGTATGAGATGCTTAGCCGACCGATAACCTCTATATATTCACCGTCAGTTGTCAGTTAAAATTTTGGCCATTTGTCGGTTGTCAGTTAGCCCTAGTTAATCATTTCTAGAGAAAATTTACAAGGTTTGACCCACAAAAAAAAACCCATTCAGACCCGTCTGTGAAAGGTCTGCTGATTCCAGCCCCCCGGGGGAGGTACTCCCATATATAAGCTATACGGGTTTGTGCCACCCCAAGCGGGGTTAATGTTTTCGAGCTGTTTTAGCCTGAAACTGAGGGGCATAAATTTCGCATTTTTAGTCTGGAATAGGGTATTAGTCTTGACAGGGAAGTATGAGACCGCACATTTTCATATATTTTTCTTGTTTTGAAATAGAGTACAGGTCAGAAAAAGCAAAATATTATATTTTGGTCTGAAATAAGGCCATGGTTTTAAGACCCGGGCGGCACACTCCCACCCGAAATTCCTGGAAGTACCTCCCTCGAGATTCCAGCCAGGAGGAAGAAACCGATTAAATGAAAAATAGTGCAATTCCTAAGCACACTATAAAAGTGCTAGCAATCAATCTCCAGAGATTCAGATAACAAAGACCATGTTGATTGATCGATCAAACAAGAGAAACTAACAAAGAATCCGTTTCTTAATGTCTACCCGGCAAGATGGCGGCGATGTCGTCACGTGAAAAACGAGCAATAGAAAGTCAACACTGATCTTTATGATAATGTGCGCATCTTTCAATGCCCACCGCATGTCCAGAAAGCAATAAAAAAATTAGTAGATTATATATTTAGTATTGTTTTAAATTTTCCTGATATTCATCTCACAAATTATACTAAATGCGTCTCGGTAAATATTCATCAATAATATTCACTTCGACTTCGGTGAATAATTGATAAATGTCAGTTTGTCAGTAAAAAGTTCGGCTATTTGTCAGCTAAACGCCAAGACTACCACCTTGGTAATTTCAATGTTGAATCTCTCATTAGTCAGCTGTCAGTAAATTTATATTTGTCAGTTAATTAAAATTTCGGCTATCCGGTCAGTTAATAAATTTGTCGGCTCTGCTTGTAGATCGTTAGTTTACATATAAACAGGCAGAAAAGAATCAACCAGGCTCTGATCAAATCAATTGTCATCTGTATTAAAATGTTGGTTTTAAAAGTGTCCATCAGCAAGAGGGAATCGGCTAACGCTGTTGCCACCCAATTCATATCATGTGATGTAAACACACATTACTCTGGAGAATTGACTCTTTGGAAATTAATTTTATTCAGATAGGCATGACTGCATTAAGATTAGAATGAAAAAGGAATAATTCAGAGAGTAGCATCTGTTTACATCACATGACCTGAATTGGGTGGCAACAGAGTTAGTCGATTACCGCTTTGGGCCTTTTGCATGAATGCAATCACGTGGTTGTACTGGGTTGCAAAAAAAATCTTAATTCATATATTTAAAGGCACCTGTACGAGATCGATAGTGTTATTAGCAAAACATGTTTGTAAATGCTATTTTCCACCTCCAATCGATTGTCGATCTTTCTAAAACAGCGTTTTCAGTTAAAGATAGCTTGCCACCCAGCACCCATGGCAACGCCAGCACATGACTGTTTTCTGCGAAAGGCCTTATTAGTGATAAGACTAATTTTAAACTGGCTGCCCTTTCGAGCGATGATACGGTTTGGGGAAATGTATAATTAGAACCTAAATTTCGGTTGGCACGATATACAAGTATGAGAGACAACTGAAGAAAACGTTACAACTATAAATTAACAAATCAAATATACAGGTGATACTGTGATGAGTGGGCGTGATAGAAAACTATAAAGGAGAATACAGTTGGGCATCCCTCACTTCTGTAAAAAGTAGTGTTTGGATATATGAATAATCTCAATTTTATATCGGCTTCGTGTTCTTAATAGTTAACAATTTTCAAGTTCATGTTTGTATTGGAATATTTGATAACATCTTAACTTGTTACCTTGTTTTTTTGGTTTTGGATTTGGATTTAAACATCTATTAATCTTTGTTTTAGATTATTAATGATCACCATGCCAATTTTGGATTTGAACATCTATTAATCTTTGTTTTAGACTATTAATCATTACGTTTGGGTGTTCGATTTCTTCCTGGAAAAGCCAGACTTCTAATCACCGAAGCCAAGTCGAAACAGATGTTTTTTACTCTTTGGTACGGAGCGTCTTGCGCTAATTCAGTGATATTTTGATTTTGTTTTGTAGCCAGTATTTTAACCCAATGCTTATTGGTAATTTACCTAATTCGGCCCGACAAGCATTATTAGTGGCGGTCCTGCTTTCACCCAGTAACATTTTCATAATTTTAACTGTACATGCACTTTCTATTGGGTCTTTGTCATTGTTTGGTACTTTATTGGCCATACCCCATATTTCACTAACCTGAGTTGTTGAAACTAATTGCTGTCGATTTTTCGACATTGACTTCTAATCAGAGATGATGGTATATTCTTTAAGCCTACAAAGTAGCTGCTGCAAATAGAGTACAGGTCTGATAAGAGGTATGGTAAATCTTATATTTTGGTCTGAAATAGGTCAAACTCCCACCCAAAATTCCTGGAAGTACTCCACCCTCCCCCGGGGGGATAGACCATCTCTTATAAGGTGGTACTTCCCGAGATTTGTAGTGATGGTTAAATTAGATCATAATATTTTTTTGCGTGGTTAGTAGGGGGGAGGGGGGGGGGGAGAGATTTGCGGTCTGTATCATGATCAAGTTGTCTACTGAGGAAAGATAGCATTGTCCCCACCTTACACCTTGCAATCCCCAACCCCTCCCCCCTAACTTATAAAGATAAGAAGAAGCAATAGACCAGTTCGCGGTAAATTCCGACATTTTGAAAGGGGTGCAAACATGGCGCGAAATACAGTATTTGTATGGGAATCGATGGGAATCCGATGCCAAATATAATCCGTAAAATCGAATTTCTGAAATATTTTTCAGATACAAACTTAAGATACCAGGTAAAAGATTAACATATCAATCGAAATTTGAGAGATGTAGCTGTACTGGGAAGCGTGCAATCGTGTTTTCAGTTTTCCATACTTCAGTCTGTAAAACTGGAGTCAAATTCCGCGTGAAAATTTACAGACAAAATATGAATGTATGGAAAACTGAAAACACGATTGCACGCTTCCCAGCACAGCTACATCCCTCAAATTTCGATATGTAAATCTTTTTCCTGGTATTTTAAGTTTGTATCTGAAGAATATTTCATAAATTCTATTTTACGGATTTTATTTGGCATCGGATTCCCATCGATTCCCATACAAACACTGTATTTCGCGCCATGTTTGCACCCCTTTCAAAATGTCGGAATTTACCGCGAACTGGTCTATTGCTGATACTGCATATATGGCATGCAATTTGGCAACTGACGTTGACCGGGCCACTAAATGATCTTACTGATTGAAATACTGACACGTTTGTGGTCCGGTATTTCAGGAAAAAACATGAAATTCAAACACTGTACATGTGGCTAAGTACGTCTATGAGTGTTTAAGGAAATAACGCCGTAAAGTAGTAAGAAGTCATTGTACACTTAAATAGTCTTGTTGCAGTTTTATTATTGCTGTTATTATTATTAGCGTAACCGATGTCCTGTATAAGATAAGGGCTGGTAACTGATAAACTTATGTCTATATATGTATATGTCTAACTGCTAAACCTATAAAAATGTGGCTCCTAGAGTATTTAAAATAGTAGGAGATGCTAATATGTTGTTAAGTAGTCTGTCGTGGTTCCTTCATCTATGTTTTGGGTACTCTCAGTCAATATTCCCATCGGCTCCTTTCTCTCTCGCTCTGCTTTTCCTATCATAACTCAATACAGAACTCGAAATACTCCTTAGAGCAATTTATCATACGTGAGATCTGTAATTAGATTTTGCTAGGCGTAGTTGGCGTGATAACAATACAATATACAATATGTTTTATTGGCACTTTGATACAATTTATGTACATCAGTGTAAATCCAATAATTGAAATAGACTTAAAGAAAACAAGAAAAACCGTAACAAGCGAGAAAAAATATATATATAAATATATCTATCTATACATACATACATACGATGTAAATGAAGATGTATAAGTATTAAGTTAAAATTTCGTCGTATAGATCCATGATTTGTTTTATATACACACTACTAACTTTAAAAATATTTTCGTCTTTCATGGAAATAATGTAATAAAATAGACTAGTAGGATCAAACGAGGAGAATGATGGATTTGTAATATATAACTTTTCTATAAATAGAGAACGAGCTTCTATCATCCTACGATGTCCACACTGAAAAAGGTAATGAAATTCATTACCAATCTCATTTGAGGGACAGATGGTACAAATTCTTTGATCCCTTTGAATTTGTTTGTAGCGACCTCGTTCAATTGGGAACTTGTGAGCTGATAGTCTTAATTTGGATACAGCTCTACGGGTTTTGAAATCATGAACTTTATTTAAATAACTCTCGAAACCGTGATCTCGCTTAACTGTTAAAAACAACTCCAATTTTGATCCTTTATCTCCCTTTATTATTTCATTTCTCTCTGCATTCCATCTTTCTATATATACCTGTTTTAATTTTTCCGTCACTATCCCAATGATTGATTTATGATTTAATCCTGACAAAATAGTAAGATTATTAGGTTTGATATCCCCTAATTTTAGTAAATATGATACTATAGTAAACCATGATATAGCTCCCATCTTATTCAAATTACAAGATAATGCTAAGGCTCTAGCCAAAAAAGGATTATCATTATGTTCAAGTAAATGAAATAAGTATTTAAGTAACGTATTATATATCGGAATATGCATAGGGAGAGTGCCAAGTTCAGATCTTACAACGCGCTATCTAATTTTGTCACAGCGCTTTAACATTTCACAGATTCACCGAAGAGCTGTTTATTATTAAACGCTGTGGTTATTAGTAGGCAAAAACGTCCTCTCCAAGTGCCTAAAAGCCCTCTGAGAGATTGGAGAGGGTTTAACTCGGGATTTGAGTCTTTTAATTCACAGTAAACTTCATACTTGTCGGTCAACTGAAAGTTCATACATGACAGGTTTCTCATCCCCCCTCCGGCTCCATGTCACATGAGATTCTAAACGCGAGCTAAAAAAAGATCGCTTTGTTTAGGTATTGTGAATACAGTATTTATACACTGTTTGGGACCTTTCATCGCATCGAAGATCAACTCCTTGTTCAACAGAGCCTACAGTGAAGAACAGCACTACCGCTGAGACCGAGTGCTAGCACGCGGTTCGTATTTAATTGCTTTTGAGAGATACACAGCTCGACATTTTGCAGATTGGTATATACATTCTATCTTCTCGTACCAGAAGTCCTCGCCTCGAGCATCGTCGTTGCTCGTTATTGGAGTGATATATGACTGAAAGCAGCCTTACTTGTTTTACCGTATAATTCATTTGGAGTACAAATATACACAAATAACTAAGAATTTAGCCTGGTGAGTAAGACGAAATACTATGGTTGAAAGTATTTATGGAGGCAAAACATTTCCTGCTCTTGATGATGAAAAACTACTTCGCTCTCCCATTCCAATCCATCAGAGGAGACCGAGCATCGACAGGCTCTCCGTTTCTCCATCTGGACTGCATACGATTTCTGAAACTGAGAGTGGACTAGGAAACTTTACCTCTTGTGGAAGTATTTCCGATTTGGACGATGCAAGCTTCGATGGTTCGCAAGGTAATAGAAAGGCGCGAGCTATTTCGTTGCCTGCCGTTTACAGAGATGGCTCGTATTTAAGGATAAATTTTCCACCTAAAAGGAACAAGCAGGGAAAAAAGAGAAGGTTTTCCGAGCCAGCAGTGCCGTGGACTTTGCAAGAACCCAAGTCCCTATCATCCGCTGTATCTCATGTGGCGAGCACAGACCCTGCAGCTGAGAACCCATCAAAGGTGTCCTCGAAAAACCCACCGGGATTTAGCGCTCAAAACAGACGACATTCAGATCCGATGCTTTATGTGTCAGAAAAGATTGGAAGCCTCGATATTTCTTGTTCGCAGCCTTCGGGCGGTTCGGGAAAAGACAACAGTGAAGTCAATAAAATAAATGTAATTTGCCTTATGCCGATCAGTAGTACAGCCGACGAAATGCACATCGGGGGAATTAAGTACGGCAGTGAAACACCACAAAAGCAACCTATAAACAAGGCGAGGGAACGTAGGAGAAAATCGTCGGTTGTTCCAATTCCCTTTGGCATGGCTCAAGGCAAAAGGAAGAAGAGTTTGTCTAAGAGTCGACCATTATCTTTCCCCCCAAGTAAAAACGAGGAAGATTCGAAAAGGAACTTTCGAGATATTAAGCTGGACCTGAAGTTGGATCGCATAAATTCAAACTTCACGTTTCCAAACGAAGGCGAAGACCTAGAACTCGTTGAAAATTTAAACTGTGAGGATTTATCCAGTCTAGAAGACAATGAAAGTGAAAAGTATACTTGTGAAAAAATATTAACCCAGTGGATGAAGTTTTTTGGTTAAAAACAACTATAAAACTCACTTCGTGTGTACACAGACCTCCGGGAGACAAGAGAGGTTTGTGAACAAAGAAACTTCATTGGAAACGGATTTCAATCAATTAACAGAGGTGAATTTTATATTTGTAAAATGGTAGTTTTTAGGTGTTTTTTTTCAAAGTCATTTCTGGATTAGGTTTGTTGATTTATAAGTTCCACGTATTGGGAAAAACTACTGAGGAACCCAAAATAAACATTTAGATGTTGATATTGTATTTATAATGATCAAACAGGTTATTATTAAGCCCAATACAAGTTTGCATAGATCTGGAGAAAATTTAGACAATCATCTAGCCATATTTAAGTTTCCATTGGCATTAGTTGTGCCAATAATATTATTCAGGGACTTGTATAGTTCTCCTCGAGTGCTGCTTTAGTTATGACAAGAGTTTATCGTTAAAATATCCGAGATCGACGAAGCGAATCCATTTGACAAGAAAAGAACTATTTAAATTTCAAACACATAATCATTATTTGCGCCAAGTGGTGGTAGTTTTAATGTCCGAGACACTGTCATCGAAAACGAACATTTTGTTAATTGAATAAAGTATTACTTTTTTTAAATTAACATACCTATTACAATATACCCAAATTACATCCTATTGTATTACTGCTATAAGAGGCGTCGATTTGCATCCAGCATAACTTTTAGTCTGTCTATAAACTCTTTTTAGTTAGTTGAAATTGTCAATGTCAATATGGAGCTGATACTAAAAATGAAATGCTTTCAATATGAATGTATGGTAACTTGTCAATATAGCATATCCAGCTCTTTCGTTCACAGATTGTGTTTCCGTGACATAGCTATAAACGTGCATGCGTTCATCTAGCTTTTTAGCTTCGATTTTAGCTTACAGCTTGACTCGGCGTTATGTATGAATTTAAAAAGGCGAAACCGATCCGGTTAAAGACAATTTTGGTATAAACAAAGTGATAATATCTACTGGAATCTATAAATAATAAACGGCTGAAACGTGAAATATAATTTAAGAGGATTTCAATATGAATATTTGATGTAACTTCGCTCACTAATGAAAGATTGCTTTCAAGAAATCCCACAACGAAAAAGCAATTTGTTTCTTCACATCTGTCTTGTCAAACGCGATTTTAAAATATGGGGGAAATACCGGTTTTATGTCATTAAAGTGTCCTTTGCCACTCGGATTAGCGCGGTACGGTAGGCACCGAATCAATTTTATACTGCTTCTATTTAATTTATACCTGGGAGGTTGATCATTTGTGTCAGTTGTGCGTTTATGCACAACGTTTACTGAATTAACAGTTTAATAGTTTTCTTCGAAACTCCACTAGTTTTGGTTAAATTTGGGTATCTTCAGAAACTAAATGTCGGTTTTAGATATCCCAATACGAAGCATTATGTATGTGCTGAGAGTATGAAGTGAAGCAGAGAAAGTGTCGTTTGTTGTCGTTTTCCTGTTGTCTCAAAGAAATTTCATTTTCTGAAACCTCAGACTAAAGTCTTTACTCATTGCAAATTCACACCAGACACGAAGTTTAACTCGATTAAACCTTGAATTACAAACAACTTTTACTATTATATTTATTAAAAGTTTTTACTGCAACTGGTGTTTCCCGAGAGACCATTTAGCACTTACCGTGATGCTTTGCGCACAACAATTATTTTCATGGACCACGAAGAACAGCGAAACATACATGAAAAGAATCTGCTTGCGCATTGCATCGCAGTAGTTACTCCTGATAATTACTATTATATATGCATATACGATACATACTCTTCTTAAGGACTTTTTTCAGGCATCCGTGTTAATTTTGAACCGAAATTTGCTGAACCTTTTTGACATCCAAAGGACGACGACGGATGCCCGGGGAGGTACTCCCTATAATGGACTATACTACTAATAATAATAGTTTTTATTGTGTCAAAAGATAAAAATACATATCTTATGTTACATTCATAGATAAGAAAAATATTATACGAGATGAGAAGTATACAATATAAAAAACTATAAAGCTAAGTTATATTTAAAAATTAAGCGATTTATAAAAGAGTTCTTAAAACGGTTGGTGTTGGTTTTAGGCATATAGCTCAGGGACTTTTTTCTTAGATTGTATTTCGTAGACTTGAAACGCGGCATGATTGACAAAAGTGGATGACCGTCCGAATTAGATACTTTTTAACAAATATTTCGATCTTGTTTTTCTAAAAGTTTATACTCATATTGATAGGCTTAGCGGAGGTGAATTTCCTTTTATAACATCGATCTAAAAAACATTGCACCGGAGTAAGATCAGATTCGGAAGCACCATATACAGATAGAGCATAAGTTATGTTAGGTAGTACAATACTATTAAAAAGTCTATACGGGGAGGCTCCGCCCGAAAGGGGTACCTTTTCAGGCTGGAGGTATATAAAATGGTAGGGATTTCACGAGTTGAAGTATAGAAATGGGTAGGGAAAACTGTCCCTTTCAAAATATCTCGAACAGACGCACCTAACGGCTGATGCATTTTAAGGGTTACTCAAGTGAAAAGTTTAGTAAAAGGTATATGAAAGGGTTTAGGGCTGTCCACAAGTTGCTCGAAATTTCTTAAAAAGTTGCTTGAGATCTCTCAAAAAGTTGCTCAAAAAATCCAGAAAGTTGCTTTTTATTAAGGAAGTTGCTTTGTTCAGTCATTTGGTCTAGAATGAAAATAAGCTAAAATTGCCCTATAAGAGTAAGATTTCTAAGCATTGTCATGCCATTTTACTGCAACCGGAGTTACTACCCTAGCCTTTATTAAAACATTTTCAAGGCAGTGAAAAAATCTAAAGTTTATCAATGTGTAAAGAGTTTTATCAAACTTATAAACATATAACGTTTCTCCTTTATGCACTTTCTATACAACATCATGCTGCTACCTTCAAAGGGTCATCTTCTTCTTCTGACTCATTACCAGTGGAGCATGACAGATCGTCCGCCATTTTGAATATTCTTTAAAATACGCTGACCCGCCCAGATCGCGTTGACAACTAACCACAGGAAGACCAAACTGCTCCAACAGTAAGTCCTGTATGACCCTTTAACACAGGAAATTTCCAAAGTATCTAAATAAGCATTGTGGAACATGACAGTAAAATCAATTTTAGCACTAAAAGCTGCTCCAATTTCTCAGTGTGAGTAGAAATTCCTCAGAATGCAAAAAGTTGCTCGAAGTGAAAAAAGTTGCTCGAAATGTGAAAAGTTGCCAAAAAGTTGCCGAGCAACTTGTGGACAACCCTAAAAGGGTTACCTTTTCTGTCAAAAATGGTATATAAAAGGGTAAGGGTTTGGACCTCGGGGCGGAGCCTCCCCGTATAAAACTTCGTTCCTTTTCCTACATATTCGTAAATTTTATTTTTTTAAAGGAAAAATAGTGCCAAAAAAAAATGAATCTGAATCTCCTTTGAACGTAAAATTTGGAGAGAGATCGGTCATAATGTACGTGACTGCATGAATTTTCACGTGCATTTATTGTATTTTGTAATTAAGACTATTGTTTTATGTCGTCGTCCTAGACGTCGTCGTCGTGGCCGAATAAATCAGTTTACTGTAGTGTAATCTACGTAAAAAGGTACGCAATGTAGTTCTCTTCCTTCCTAAAGTGAAGGAAAGAAGATAAGTCTTTTAGCGGGGAAACACAAGCAACTGCGGTGAGTTCAAATAGTACTTTCTTTGCAATTAGTTCGCCGGCGGCTAATTTATCTGATGTTTGGCTGTTCAAAGGAGTCAAGTTTGAAGCCGGGTACGATCTTCGCTGTTCAGTCTTCTAGTCGGCGTGTATATCAGTCTATAAAGTCAAAGAATACCTAGCTGTTCCTCTGCTCTGTATATTTAGTAGCTCGTAAGTGTTAAAAACAATCCGTACACACTGTGAATATTTAACAAAGTTAACAATAGACCAGTTCGCGATTAATTCCGACATTTTGAAAGGTGCAAACATGGCGCGAAATACAGTGTTTGTATGGGATACCGATGCCAAATAAAATCCGTAAAATCGAATTTCTGAAATATTCTTCAGATACAAACTTAAGGTACCAGGTAAACATATCAAAATCATTGCACACAGAAGAGGACATTTGCTATTGGTCATCGCTTTGAAGCGGTAAATGCGATTTTATTTGAGAGAGAGAACAACTTCAGTCGCATTACAAGTTTATAATGTGGCTTACCTCAATGTTCTATACACCAGAATACTGCCAATATATTCTTCTATCTGAATTCAGCGGTGGGTAGTCAGTTCAGACATGCGTATTCAAGCTAAACCCGGTGTTCCTCGGCTTGGTAGTTCCTAAACCAGTAACGTCTTGTAAAAAGTCACACTTTCAGTTACTCCCGAAAGCAAATTCAAATTTGTACGGTCGAAATCTTAATATAATCACTCCAAACAGTTACCAGTTGTAGATTAGATGTTACTTAACTTTGATTTGAAGGTAAGTGGAGTCATATATCATTTTATTTGTTTTATAAAAATGACTGGGTCGATACCGGAAGTGAGTCACCGGTTATCGATATGTAGGCTTTTGTACGCAATGACTTTGATATGAGATTAACTGATCGAAATTTGAGGGATGTAGCTGTGCTAGGAAGCGTGCAAAATGCTGGAATTTATTGTCCTATTTGAATTCAGCGGTAGCAAGTCAGTTCAGACATGCGTATTCAAGCTAAACCTAGGTTTTCTCTGCTCGGTATTTCCTAAACCAGTAACGCCTTGTAAAAATTCACTTCACTCGCGAAAGCAAATTCACATTTGTACAGTCGAAATCTTAAAGTGCATATAAGCCCTGGCCAGTTATGCTTTTTTGAAAGCTAAAAATGTTTCATTATTTTTTAGCGACTAAACTTTCAAATGTAGTATATTTTCCGCGCACATTCGTGGACTGGGACGAGAATAAAACGTGACGTCATCAACAGAACTCGTCTCTTCGCGGGTATAAAGCGTTGGCTTATTTGCAAAATAACTGAATAGATAACCGAGAAAGATGATAATATCATGCAAGTGGCAAATGCGTATGTGATGCCTTCTGATATCGCAAGAAATATCGTTGTTGTATTCGATACGGTATCTATGGATAGGCATGTTACTCAAGTCTGCAAATCTGCATTTTTTTTTTCTATTAGAAGCATTGTACGTATTAGAAAGTTCTTAAGTTATGATACATGTAAGATTCTAGTGCATGCCTTTGTTACATCAAAACTCAATAATTGTAACTCACTGTTATATGGTCTGCCCAAATACTTATTGCAGCGCCTGCAACATGTTTTAAATAGTGCTGCTAGGCTAATAACTCTGTCACGCAAGTCTGATCACGTCACGCCACTCGTAATACAGCTGCATTGGCTGCCCATTGAGCAACGGATTGAATTTATAATATTACTATATACATATAAAGTAATCAATGGTATTGCTCAGGGGTGGATCCAGGGTAGTTTATGTGATTTCCGTAAACTACTCAACTTTTTACAAACCTCTAAATTTTAGGTAGTTTATTACTAGGAGGGGTTGGGTGGGTGGGGTATGAGTAGTTTACTCTGTCAGAGTAAACTACTCAGTCCAAACCCTGGATCCACCCCTGTTGCTCCACACTATCTAAATGAATTATTAGACCAGTACGTGCCGCAACGTAGCCTTAGATCTGCTGACAAGCTATTGCTTAAGATACCATAATATAATCTGAAATCTTATGGCTACCGCGCTTTTTCAGTTTGCGCCCCACAACTGTTGAATTCCTTACCATTAGATCTAAAGCACAGCCCCTCCGTTGACAGCTTCAAGAAAGGCTTAAAAACATTTTTATATAAGAAAGCTTATTATTGAGCAACTACTACCATCTATAGTGTATTTAAATTAGTAGATTAACATAAGTTATATTAATTAATATCTTAAAACAAATTAAAGATTATTTTAACATTATAAAAAAATGTAAACATGTTATCCATACGTATTTTATCATTATCACTATTTTGGTTTAATTCTGCTGTTTGTTTTTTATATTAAGTAATTATTTTTAGCATTAGGACACCTTGTTAACATGTTATCCATACGTATTTTATCATTATCACTATTTTGGTTTAATTCTGCTGTTTGTTTTTTATATTAGGTAATTATTTTTAGCATTAGGACACCTTGTTAACATGTTATCCATACGTATTTTATCATTATCACTATTTTGGTTTAATTCTGCTGTTTGTTTTTTATATTAGATAATTGTTTTTAGCATTAGGACACCTTGTTAACATGTTATCCTTACGTATTTTATCATGCATTATCACTATTTTGGTTTAATTCTATTGTTGTTGTTTTTATATTAGGTAATTATTTTTAGCATTAGGACACCTTGTTAACATGTTATCCATACGTATTTTATCATTATCACTATTTTGGTTTAATTCTGCTGTTTGTTTTTTATATTAAGTAATTATTTTTAGCATTAGGACACCTTGTTAACATGTTATCCATACGTATTTTATCATTATCACTATTTTGGTTTAATTCTGCTGTTTGTTTTTTATATTAGATAATTGTTTTTAGCATTAGGACACCTTGTTAACATGTTATCCATACGTATTTTATCATGCATTATCACTATTTTGGTTTAATTCTATTGTTGTTGTTTTTATATTAGGTAATTATTTTTAGCATTAGGACACCTTGTTAACATGTTATCCATGCGTATTTTATCATTATCACTATTTTGGTTTAATTCTGCTGTTTGTTTTTTATTTTAGGTAATTATTTATCATTATCACTATTTTGGTTTAATTCTGCTGTTTGTTTTTCATATTAGGTAATTATTTTTAGCATTAGGACACCTTGTAAACATGTTATCCATACGTATTTTATCATTATCACTATTTTGGTTTAATTCTGCCGTTTGTTATTTATATTAGGTAATTATTTTTAGCATTAGGACACCTTGTAATTTTTTTTATATTATTGTAAATCGCTTTTGGTCTCTGAAGGAAAGAGCGCTATATAAATAAGCTATTAATATATTATTATATCGAGCTAAACGTTTCGGAGAGCTTCACTCGGCAAGGCCTTTCATGCAATGCCGCATCGAGCGTGTTCTGTTGATGACGTCAAACTAGACCCAGTGCCAATTTTGTAAAGCGCTCTCGTGCGCTTGATTTTCGTCTACAGGCAACCCAAGACACGTTGTTGGGCAACTATACCATGACAAATAAATCAAATCAACTTTTTATTCCGGAATCCTTTGTCTATGGCCTCTAGTCGCTTCGTAAGAAATATAATTAGCCAGGGCTTATATGCACTTTAACATAATCACTCCAAACAGTTACCACTTAATTGAAGGTAGGAAGAAGTCATAAATCATTTTCTTTGGTTTAGAAGGCAAAATAGCTCCCAAAACCATGTATTTTCGAGTGAGATGACTGGGCCGATACCAGAAGTGAGTAACCGCATATTGATATGTAATGACTTTGATATGCAAAATCTCACTTTTTAATTTCGTCATCGAAATGTCACGAAACTCCTGTCACCGCTTGAACGATAAATGAAATAAGCCCTGCCTGAATTTCAGGATCCAGCGATCCCTCATTCTGGAAAAAATCGAATACTATTTCGCGACTTTCGACCAACTTCGAGCCTCCATACTAATGAAGTTAGACAGGCGAGCGCCAATCTACACCATAACGAGGCTCTCCTGACGGTTGGCGCTTGGTGTTAAAATTCGTTATTTAGTATGGAGCCTTGAAACGTCCACAGTTGTGGTTATCGTGGTACCTTAGGGTATTCAAAGTAAGATAAGAACTACTTATCGTTTAATGATCTCTTGGCCTGGCTTCGTGTGTATGTTATTTTCACAGTCCATTGTACTTGGATCAAATGTCAGTTATTTTTTGTTTTGGGAGTTGTACCTCATAGGGCCGGTAAAAATAAATTGAGCCACACCCACAGAACGAGATTCTGGTATCTTTTAGGGATGCCTTTACAATTTTCCGACAATCTTCTCTGCGTGACGCAGAGTTTGCCATAAAAATTACAAAAGTGTTCGAACACAAATGTAAACATCCCGAACAGTTCTTGAAAAATGAAGGTATGCAAGAGTTGACTATAAACGACAAATGGACTGTAATTTATTCATATAGCGTGCACGTTAATAATCACAAAAGCAAGACAAGTACTAGAAGTACAATGTAAACTACGTTGCTACGTTGAAATACTCAGTTAAAATACCACAGACCCGAACTCGGTCTTGCTACAAGTTGCAACAAGAGGCTGTCCGACAGAACCAGGCAGAGCTCGGGCTTGATCTGAGCCTCCCTGAGTGGTACCACACTACGCATTTTAACCCCTCGAAGGGAGTAATACAGTACTGATCGAAACCTGTATTCTGATTGCACCATTATGCTGTAGCTATTTTGTTTTTGTACTGCACGTTCTAAAGGTTAGTGTATTTTGTATTGTTGGGTAAGTCAATGCTGTGGCTCGTTCTAAAGGTTAGAGTGTTTTGTATTGTTGGGTAAGCCAATGCTGTGGCTCGTTGTAAAGGTTAGGGTGATTTGTATTGTTGGGTAAGCCAATGCTGTGGCTCGTTGTAAAGGTTAGAGTGTTTTGTATTGTTGGGTAAGCCAATGCTGTGGCTCGTTCTAAAGGTTAGAGTGTTTTGTATTGTTGGGTAAGTCAATGATGTGGCTCGTTCTAAAGGTTAGTGTGTTTTGTATTGTTGGGTAAGCCCACAATGCGTGCCAAATCCCCCCTCCCCTCCCCCCGGACAGAGACTGCATTGCATTCTATTTTAGCAGTACGTATCGTATTCGTATTGGTTTTCTTTGTCAGTTGTGTGTAGTATTTATCAACATAACATGATTGTATAATGAATCTTGTTTTATTTAGACATATTCCGAACAAGGAATCCACCGAAAAACCAATATTGTATACATTAGCACACATACACACACAATATATTCCTAAAGGTCATACTAAAAGTAGCAACTATTTCTATATTTCAGAGCACGGATATCTGCTGGATTACGAGGTATTCTAATTTTGAAAGAGTTAACTGAAATAAGTCCCCAACGATGCGTCCTAAGTGCGACAGGGATTTAATTATAGCATTGATTTCTCTCTAAAAGCCATTCAGTTATGAATAACAGTCTCTTAGCTTCAGTACTGTATGGATTCTTCTAAGGCATTGATTTGTCACTCGATATGATCAAAGTGCTCACGTTCAGTCTCAGTGGCGAGCCTTGGGAGAGGGTCTGAATGGGGGGGGGGGGGTCTACATGTCAGTTGTCAGTTAAAATTTTGGCCATTTGTCAGTTGTCAGTTAGCCCTAGTTAATCATTACTAGAGAAAATTTACAATGTTTGACCCACAAAAACCAAATTTATCAGTTGTCAGTTATTTTTCGGTTGTCAGTTGTCAGTAAAAAAATCGTCATTTGTCAGTTGTCAGTTATTTTTAAGGCCGTTTGTCAGTAGCCAGTTAATCCCATTCAGACCCTCTTGGGAGTTAGTTTTGGTTCTCTGTACTTGAATACAGGTGTCATAACAAGCATTCTCAACTACCTTGTGGCTCTTGTCTGATTTCTAATTATTCACTTCCAATTTTGCTGATGGAACACGAAAACAAAAGCAATCCCATGCATTGTTTCAAATTCCGTCTTACTTATCAGTAAAATGTATATACGACAATGCAGGACTGCATTAATAGAATCTATTCAAGATTAAGTAACTGATGACGCGTTTCGAAAGGCCAGTATTAAATGAAACAAAGGGTATTTCAGTAATAATAGTCATTTTTAGTGTGTATAGCCTTCAGATAAAATACACCTGCTTCGCTGCTGCGCGATCTTAGTTTGATTGTACTGATTTTTAAGACTTGTACCGGGCCAAATATTGGGGAAAACTCAATGAGGAACCACTGAATATCGATAAGCTTAAAGGCATATCATAAGAGCGAGAAGAACACAATAAATAGCTTTTTAAAATGTATTATATATGTGTACTGACTATCGGAAGGGGAGTTGAAAAGTGGCCGAAAATGTTGATTGTTTTAGTCTGTGCCACTGAAAGTACATTTAGTAAAAAGGTTTCTGATATAATCGGATCAAATGAAAAGTAATTATAGTTCTGATGTAAGAGATTACCCAATCCACCCCTGTTGTGATGTAGTAAACCTATCATGCAAACTTTTCCTGTCTACGGATCACAGAATAGACCACCTCTGTAAAAAAAACCTTTATGACTCGCACTGGTATAATCAACTAACAGTCAATTAAGTACTTTTTAATAAACGAGGGCGCAGCCCGAGTGGTTTTAGACCCGATAAAACACGTGCTGCGAGTTTATTGAACTGTTTCAAAAACGTTACTTCTAAAAGATAATAATTTTCAGAAATTTAGATGAAAAGCGAAGAATTATTTGTTTATAGCTACGTTGTGCGTCACTGACATGCGCAGTTGGAATACCGGCGGAGCGAAAATTTGGGTCCCATAATGTTAGGCCGGTTGCGTATGAATAACTGTGAGCCAAGGGGCCTTCGCCTTCGAGTCCTTCGAGCTCCTCGAGTCATTTAGACCGATTAGAAGGCCGAAGTGCCGAAACGTCTTAAACGCAATTTTTATAAGGACGTGTGAGGAGTTCTGTGTTGTCTTTCTCTCTATATATTCTTTATATATATATATGATTAAATTTAAAATCTTTTTTTCCTTCCTTGGTCCCGTTTCTTGCGCGTCTTTATTGTCAGTAGTTGAGTTCTCGCTCTTAGCTTCACTCCTTAGATGATTAGACATGAAGCATGCATTGCTCGTTGCATGTATCCTGAATTCCAGGCCAGAGGTGACACAGGTGTTTTTGTCTCGCCACTTTGGCGTAGAGACGTAGAAGAACATTTGGTATCCAGGGTATTGTCTCTAAAGCCTAAGGCCGGAGAGAGGAATTCTTTGTAAACGATTGACATCCACAATCACGTGACTCTCCCCAGTCCTTGTGATTTGAGTCTCTCCTCTACATGGCAGTAACATCTTAATCACGTGACGGAAATCAGTACTCACGCAAACATATATCACAGGATGAACCACGTGACTTATCAATAACATAACCCTGCATATGACGTAGACGTCGGCATGGAAACGTGTTCCCTTAACAACGTACGCAAATCGTCCAGTGACCCAGGGGATGTACGTAAACAAAAGGACCACTGTTATAAGGACCATTGCTTTGGTGATCCGTCTCTCTGCCAATTGTCGGCACTTTTGTAGGCGACTGATATCTGGATTAGCGCACACTCTATTGCTTCCTCGGACAGATTTTTTTATCTTGATGTGGGAAAGTATAACTGAGAAAATAGCAATAATACAAATAAATAGAACAAAAACATTTGGTGTAAAAAGTACGAATGTCTCAGGTCTCCATACGAAGAAACGTTTCTGTCGTAAAAACCCACAGACTCCAATAGCAATTGCTAAAGTCCATACGATTATTATAGTAATTTTCAGTCTCTTGTCGTGTAAGCGATACCGATGAGGTCTGAGAAGAACGTCATGCCTATCAATACTCAGTAAAATAAGACATGCGCAGTTCAAAAAGAGTGCAGGGGTGGTAATGAGGAAGTGAATATTTGATAAAAGTATACTCGTCTTTTGATTAGTTGAGATAACAAACAGTGCAAAGCACACTGGGATGTTTGCGCATGAGTCAATTAAATCCGCTGCTGTGAGGTTGCCAAGGATGCGAGCCGTTGAGCCGCGAATTCGCAGTTTGTTTCGATGATGTTTTGAGACAAAGATGTGGAGAATCACAACATTTCCCGGAATACCAACCGCTGCAAATACAAGCAGGAGAATACTGCTAACCACTCTACTGGTGATCGTAGGCACGTCATCAGTGCTTACACTTGCGTTTTCCGCCAGTGTAACCGAGAGCAAATGGAAGTTCTTAATTGACACGTTATTCTGTCGTTCCATCATTCTTGAATTTGAGATGTCATGCAGTTCACTGCAGATCGTTCGTCGGTCCCTGCAATATGAAAGTGGTCACTTCAGTTTTTTTTTATGTGTTAAAGTAAATACTATATTAGAAATCTTCAAAGAACGCACACAATATGCACAACAAGGCAAGGAATTTGAAACCGCATTGGGGTTGTAAAAGGTGGTTATATCAGGCCAATCAAAATGCAGGAAATTTCGCGCCATTTTTTTTATCAGCCAATAAGAATTAAAGAATTTTGAATACTCGAAACTTTCGTTTTCTGGGAAATTTCGCAGTCTATCGTCCGGTAAGTTACTTTGTTTCTCGTGATAAATCTTCACGTATTTTTTTTTTATTGGATAAAAAGGTTATTTCGCCTAAAGGCTCGTTGTGTACCAAATAATACAAATTCCTCGTGAAGTATTCACCCGTATTCCATAGGAAGCCCGCAGCAATGCAATCACATTACAATAGAGCAGATTTCGTATGGGTGGAACAAACCACAGCACTGACTACAGCACGGTTACTGTACGGCATGCCGTGACGTTGAAATGGTTTCCCATTGTTTTTGTCCTGCTGATCCAATCAAATCACAGAGTTACAGTAAAGCACGGTTACGGACATGCCGTAGTTTGTCCCACTCATACGCAATCTGCACTACAAGAACTTTTATTTAAACACGATTTTTTTTTCAAGCAGCGGCATAAAAAAAAAAACGACAACCAGCACTTTCACTGTCCTCCTACAAGTCTCACCTTTTACAATATTATACGTCAGCCCTGAAAACATCTTATATCCCAGACAATCCGCGCACATGGAAGTCAGTTTGTGTAAAATATAACTCTGTCCGTAGCCTACTCAGTCCTTTAAATTGTTGTTTTTGGTCACCTTGTGGTTGTGAAATCCTTATCATTAGTTCTTTCTTTGACTATTATTAATTTAATTTAGTCTCATATATGGACCCGCAGTAATTGGCTTTAGCTGTTGCGGTCACCCTGCCTTTTATCATTTTGTTTCTACATCATTGTAATTTGTTAAAACTATCGTTCGTGGTATCATTCCTCATATGTATGTTTCCTTCAGACGAAGCTTAATAAATAAAACTGAACTACTTAGTGAGTACCTTGCATATCGTGTAGCAAATGAACGGTTGCATTTTTTTATACTAAAATATAATAATGTAACCAAATACTAGTAGCAACTTTTCCTTAGCTAAAAAAAACTGTGCTAAATTATAATTCAACCTATAATTTAGCGGTCTCCTTAAAATAACGCTCTCGTCTTTTGATATAGAAAAATCGTACAGGTTGGTGGGATTCGGCCACTGATTGGCTGGACGTTTCGCGCGCTGATTGGAGAATTTCGAATAGCGCGTGCATTTCTGATTTAAAAAATGAACTGTTGATGTCGTCTTTCACATTGCGCGTTCAAAATTCGTTGAAAACAACTACAAATTCATCAGAACTTAGCGTTTTTGCTAGCCTCCTCCGCAGGTAACTGTATAGTCCTTATTCAAAATGACGTGACTTTTGGTCACCGCTGGCCAAATATAGTGAAGGCTCGTATTCGAAGGACAACGTTTTCAATATGGTGGAGGCAGTTTCAGTCGCAAGTACGAATAAGCAGCAGTTGTAATGAACAGACATGATGACTGATCCTGCAGTACTTGGTCGCCGAGATCGCAGCCATATTGAAAAGTTCGTCCTTCCAGTACGAGCCACGCATATCAAACAACGAGTGTCGATTTAGAGGTCTGGGACCTAGAAACCGCCATTTTGAATGTCGTGGCAGCTCTCCCAAATATGGAATATGGAATTTTTCTAATATGGAAGAGGCCGCGGGAAGTTCAAAACGACACGTGATTTTGAAAAAGGCCTATAGGACAAACGAGAGAAAAGACAAAGAAAATAGGAGTTGGGTTACCTGTGGTGCTGAATGAGGGAGTTGCCTGCCAAAACTTGACATGCTCGGTTAGCTCTGCGCATATTACGCCGCGCATGACAAACGCATTTGTCAATGGGAGGGTAAAAAAATTAAGCCCGGTTTCCAGGTCTATTCACAGGCAACCCAAGCTCTAATTGTGTGTATTTGACAATATATATAGGGGAACTACTAAATGGGGAAAATCACGAATTCGACCACTATTGATAGGCTAAAATCAACTGAAATAAACATACTTTTGCTCTATCTGTTGTTTTGTGGTCGTTTATTAGCGATTTGGGCTTCTTTTCCTTTTAGGATCTCCTCTCCCTGAGAAAGAGACAAGGCAACACACTCGGATTTCGACATCACTGCACTCGAGGTCGGTTTGTTTCACGAAAATCGGTCCTGTGGCCAACTTTTCCTTTCTCGCACGAAGGCCGATAATTACTCTTCTCCCCCGCTCAAATGTTCAGATTTCAAAAATCTTTATCCAAATTAAACCCTAACTTCGGTGTCAAATCCATAGCTTTCTTCTCGGCCCCGAAGTCCTTGGTTTAACGGCCTCGCCACCGAGGTTCGAATATCGCCTTAGCGGCCAGGCCTGCTGTAAAAACCTCGCCAGCGGAGGTACAGTTTGCAAAGTGTATGTTTTATTAACACTAACATTCGCGAGAGCACAATTCCAGTGCACATGTGATTTACCGGAACAGCTACGCTGAAGCTCTGTACTAAAAAGAAGTCACTGATATTAAAGTTAAATATTCCGTTATGAAGCGGATTAGGCCTCTAGCAAGATATGCTAATATTCGGATTCCTTACCACATACAGTGGAGCTCCGGTATAACGAACCCGGTTATAGCGAAGTTCCCGGTATAATGAACCATATTTTTCAGCCTGGCAAAACTATAGTAAATTGTATGGATTATAGAACCCAGTTATAACGAACCCCGGTATAACGAAATCCCCGTTATAATTAAATAGTAGCCTGATCTGGAAATCTACTTTGATACATGTATAACGAATAAACGAGTCTGGTATTTTGTCGAGAGTGGAGAGTCTTTTTATATGAGAGTATAGTATAGGCTACGCCAATTTCATGGAAGAAGTACATAAATTTGACTGTATTTGCAACAAATTACAGCAAAGATTTTAAGGTAAACAGATGAAGAAGGACTGCTGGGCAAAAATTGCCGAAAAGTTCAAAATCAGCACAAGTGAGGCTCAAAATAAGTTCAAACACATTAGGACAGCTTATGGACGATTTTTGAAGAAGAAGGAGAATGTACCTTCGGATTCAGGCTTCAAGAGCACGTCTTTGATTTATAGCCGCCATGTCTAAAAAGTTCGCGCCAAAGATGTTTATCGGATCCAGGCCTACTCGACGTTTCCTTGCGATCGCTGCGATCACTGATATGGAAACCTGAGATCTCAGCGATCGCAAGGATCTTAGTGATCGTTGCGATTATATGGAAACCAGGCTTCATCTGATCTTCCTATGCCGAAGATGTTGTACATGTACCACGAAGTCAGCTACAGCCCGAAAATAGTTTGTTCTGTAGCAAGTTAAAAAGCTCGCCCGACTGACTGAGGCTTACCGTTATTTGCTTAGGAGCCCAGTGATACATAAAGAAGAATCTCACCTTTTTTCGCTTCAAGTCACTTTCCGGCACTAGCTAGTATGACATCCAACGCACACGGGAAATTGGTTTCACAGCTATGCCAGTTTGGCTCTTCATCGTCACCATTGGCTCGCTTGAAAGTGTGAATCACGAATCTGTGTGCTAATCTTCAAAACCGCCACTGTTTGACTTTCTACGTTAGATGCAGCTGGACACCTGTCAGGCAGAGGAGGAGGATCACGCGTCATGGACTTTGTCAGCCAATCATTAACACGTGAATTGTTTTCTGAGTTTTGCCTTGTGAATATCCATGAAAGGGGAAATATTGCTCTGTGTGTCCAGAATATTGGAGTTTATAAACTAAAATGGATGTATATCGACAGAATATTATCAGAAGAACAGCCATGTGATTTATCACTTAAAGGTAAGAGGGTCGCTGGTATTTTTTATTTGTGAAAGTGAAGTCTTCGAATTTTTCTTGATTTCGTAAAATGAAAATTTAGCCCATTTTCATCGTTCCATATTTAAGGAAACGATTAAGGAAATCTATTTCATTTTTCATTTATCAATGCTTTATAATTAGTCCATGTTTTAAAAACGATTTAAACAACATTTATCAAGTACCCCCTTGAACCTCTCACCGTTTTCTTGCAATTTTGCATTTTCTGCGGCCATGTTTGTGACACAATACGGCCAAACAAGAACGAAGTGTTAGCAACATTCTAAACGAGGAATGGCTATAAAGCGCTTTATATTTCATTGCGGTATTGAGTGTACCCTGACAGATACTCTTTACACCACCAAAAAAGTCAAAAATTCCAACCCGCTCTAACAATCAACAACAACTTTATTTGGGGAAAAAAATAGGACATTGCAATTTTTGTCTCCCGCAGGCTAGCTAAATGAGCTATTCGAGGCGGGGGCAAATTATATACCATAGGGCAATTAAACGTAACGATATAACAACACAGAAGCTTTTCTGTAGAGTTACGTATACAGAAAAGGTAAGTTGAATTATTAGTAATAAAGTTTAGGTAAGTAAGTGACTTTATTTATTTAAGTGTCAATTATTGCAATGTATTTAGCTTTGCAGCTATCCTCGCTTGCTTTATACACTGATTGCTCTGTAATTTGAATGACATGAAAAGAGTAGGAGCTAATCTTGTTATATCGGAACTTTATTACTCGGGCCAGGCCTTCACCCGGCACGAGTCTTAAATCGCAAGTGTTTGTTTTTTCTTCAAGTCGAGCTTTTTCGCCGTTAACCAATCAGATTGCGCCTTCTTTGGAAGTTCTTTTTGCCACCGTACCAATCAGATTGCACTGTGCTGGTCACGTTGACAGTGGACAACAATTCCATGTTTTTCAAGATGGCGGCGAGTGGCAGTTTTAGGACTTAGCAAAACCTTTAATATAAGCTGTTTTTTTGTGTAAACCAAAGGTTCCTTCAAGTGCAATAACAAGATTTGTGTCTTTTCTAAAGCTGAGAGGTGTTTCACGGGCTTTGGACGGGAATTTATCACATATTATGCGACATGCTTTACAATACAATACAATACAATGTTTATTTATTGGTACCTTGGAATAACATTGTGTACATCAGTATATATCCAATAAATTTGAATACATATAATAATTATAATAGTATAACGAAGGGAAAAATATATATATATAACATTTCCTTTACATATACTAATAAGGAACAAACAGCATTAAATAACAAGAACGATTTGAACTACTTGAATAAAGTAATATAAAGTTATAGTTTTGATCAATGTGATGACATTATTATGTTATATTGTGATAGTTTTGAAAGAGTCAACCAATTGGTTAATAAAAGTACCACTTATTTTATGAATATTCCGATCTTTCATTGAGATTATGTAGTAAAATAAGCTTGTATAGTCGAACAAAGCGAAAGACGGATTCGTATCGAAAAGGGTTTTTAAAAATTCCGATCTAATTAGGGTCAATTTATGGTGTTTACAGCGAAAAAGGTAATGTATTTCATCACGTTATCACTACAGATAGTACATTTTCTATCTTCTCGTGGGGTCAGTTTTGTTATAACGCCCCCTTTCGATTGGGAATAGATGTGCCGAAATTCTTAGCTGGGTTATGGATCTTCGAATTCTGAAGTCAGTAATTAAATTCAAATATTCCTCGAAGCCATAATTGTGCTTGATAACTGAATATAATTCTAATTTTGACTTCACTTTGCCGTCATGACAGTCCGACTGCTCTGCGATGAACACTGACTATATATAAAGACAACAGCTTGGAAATGTAAGTAGCCGCTAATCTGAACATGATAACCTTCATACCAATTGACTGTCGTTGTGTTGTTATTTATTGTTATTTACGTCTCGAAAGTGTAGTAGAAATGACCCGATTTCTCAGTTCTTCGACTGACACTTTCATTTGAAATCCTCTTAGTAATAACCAAAGGGAAGAATTATTAACTGAATTTAGAAGTTTTTAGGAGTGGCCGGTAGCGCGGTGACTTTCATTCTCTGCTCCCCAAGTATATATGTAATTTAATAGTTTTGTTTTTCTCGTATGTAAATTAAAGAAGTTGACATTTTAATTTAAACACTACTTATTCAAGTAACACACATTAGTCTTCTGTTCTGTTATACTGCAGGTTCCGATTGTCTCAAATGTATGTTTATATTTGTACCATATTATATAAAGTTGTATCCTGTCCATCCTGTGATGGAGCTAGCTATGTCAATTTGTGTGCCTCTATGTAACTTTATCTGCTGTTCTTGCTATAGCGATACTACTGTTTGTAAACACAACGTCATTTATATATTTGCATATATAATGTGGTTTGGCCAAAAAAACGCGTGTTTGTATGACTTGTATGGACTGTATGGGAACTAGCGATTTGGGACTCACAAAATACATCTAAAGTCTCAATTCTGCTTCCAAGTCCAAACATGGTTATCAAGCTAAATGAAGGATTCTTCCGTTTTCCCCATATTAACAGACATGTAACAGTATCTTAATCCAGTAGACTCTCTCTAGCTAGGTTATTCTTTCGTAAAACATGCCTTAGCTGTGTAGTTGACCTGACCCAAACTGTCCGGCAACAGTTTTACCATTGACAGATTGCCTAATGTTATATATGCCAGAGAATAGATTTCTGACAATGACTCATTGATCTATATCTCCTTGTCTCGTAATGACAACAAGAGGCCAAGTACAACCTCAACAACAAGTCTTTAAAATAACACATGCAATGTTCATTTTAACTTCCTCCCAGTGATTTAGCATTCAGTTTTGAACTGTATCAGTAGCTTTGCATATTTACTGGCAGCTACCACAGCCGAGTGTTATGCATGTATCAGTGGACTATGTTGAGTTGATTTGACTGTTCAACTTCGCTGGTGTCGTCACCGCGCCGACAAAACAGACCATGTTTGACTTAAACCACCACGATGCACACGTGTAGTATTTAAAAAGCTTCTTCACAACTCAAACTCGTTGCATGGCACTACCCAACACACGCTATGACGTAGCTAGCGTCTAATACGCATGCTCACATCTTATTACCGGTAGAGTGGCAACCATGTACAGCTGTTTCGTCCTTGTTAGGACTCATCAGCATTTCCATTTTGCACTACCAGATCCTCTTCGGAGAGATCCACATTGCTATAGCGCTTGTTCACATCTCTAGCTCCCACACGTGTAGCGTGGTGGCTGGGGTTTAAAGCAGCTTTCGAGCTCGCCGCTAGAGTAACCAGATACTGAGGCCTATGATCTAAAGTGAGGCTGACGGTCTTCGGGGCTATGCCATGCTGATGAGTCCTAACAAGGACGAAACAGCTGTACATGGTTGCCACTTTACCGGTAATAAGATGTGAGCATGCGTATTAGACGCTAGCTACGTCATAACATGCAACGAGTTTGGTTCACAACTCACACTGAAATATTCATATCCATGTATTTCTCTTCAGCCTTCAGGTATGATTTATAGCATCTTGACCACTTGCAGTTTTGGTATCGGCAAACCGAACAGCACAATTCAAAATTATGCAGCGAGCAAGCCAAGCATATTTTTCGATCGCACATTCACTTGGGTTCAGCATAAATAAATAACAAGTATCCTGAGTCTGTTGGAAGGCTTTCGCACGAGTGAAGTTAAATAAAACATTAAAGTGCTTACATTTGAGAGATGGGACTCCAAATTAGAGAGAAAGTTCCTCGCGGGTCCGCAGCCATCTTGATTTACTGTATTAAATTAACCTGGCTTGTTGTGTGACCAGCACAGTGCAATCTGATTGGTGTGAATTTGACCTTTAACGCATGCGCAGAACGCTTGCTACACGGAATAATAATATATTTTTTTTTTTAAATAACGACTTGCATTTTTAGACTCTGGCAGCCCGAGTAATTACAGTCGTTTCGCCCCCCATGCACATGTATTTAAATGTTTATAAATTCTGGAACGAAAATCCAGCATGCAGTGAGTGAGTATAAACTGAGTAAGTAATCCGAAATGAAGATTTTTTCAAACGAACGATAATTATCATTATTGCAAGTTTATAAGTAACATAACAATTTTAACATTATTAACTAAATTTGGTCCAGAACTGAGAGTATACTTACATTGTACATGCAAGTGGCACTCTTTCTCTCCCTTCCCCTTTCTTGGTACCATTATATATCCATGCAAGCTAGATCGTGTTTTCCATCTGAGGTGGTCCTGGCTTAAGATAACCCTAAGGTTGCCTTAAAGGAGCTCATTCAACCAAGATGCATTGCGAGTCACTGTTATTGTTTTCATATGGGAAACTACTTGAAATCGGACAGCTGCCAATCAGAAAATGTGATATCGGGCTTTTTATAAATAGAGTTTACGAGTTGAACATCGGCGGGGAGATCGGTTGCCTTTATACTTGAAGAAATATAATAGAATGAGCGGAATTACTACGGTTCTCCGATAAAAAATCCTCGACGTGATGCTAGCAATCGATCTCATGCTCGATCTAGCGAACCAATTTGTCCAAGTTCCAGCGATGCAGATCGTGTGGCAAGGAAATTAATCAATTCTACGATAGCGTTATACATTTAGAGTTATTTCCTTTCTAGGCTTGTGCATGCAAGAACGTGTAGTCGAAAGAAAGGAGCTAGGTTGTCCCTGCCAAAATGCTGGTTTGAAATGTTGAAGTACTGTTTGCCACATTCTACTTGTGTTCAAGGTCCGTGCGTTCTGAATCGAATCCGTATAATGTTATTGTTTGTTAGCCTGAATTTCAGCCGGTTTGTGTCATTTTAAAAGCCCCTTGACTTCCGTTAATCGTACATTGGATATGCTGGGTAAAAAAATATCGATCAATCAGTTTTCTGAGCGCCCAGCGGCACTTGATTGAACTTGAAGTTTATTCATCAGCAAAGAAACATTTATAAAATAGGTTTCCACTTTACAGCCGCTCATGCAGATATCAACACAACATTTCACTTACTTTAATTATCTCAGCGTTGTCCATGTACATTGAGCGAAGACTATAATTTATTTTATATATTCGCAGTGATGCGCATTAGCTTTGCGAATTATGATATATAAATAAATAAATAAATAAATATAAGACTAAGAGAGAAACTGCGAGATTTGTAATCTTGCATGTACCGCGCGTGTACCGCGTACTCGAGTCTTCAGTCAAAGCAATTTGCTTTAAATGTTGTAAGTGTCTTGTCATTTAGGTCTGCGGGCCGATCAAGCCAATGTAGAAAGGCTCTGGTTTGGATAAACTGTAGGAATTACGATCAAACAGTCGGCTCCAGTACAGGCTCTAGTAATAATTTCACTGACCAAAGGCGACTCCAGAGTACGTTCAATATTTCCCCTGGCAGGTGAAAATTCGGAAATATATGACTGAACACAAAAGCTAATAAATAAGGAACATTTTCCCCTATAAGTAATCAACTGGCATGCCCCTGTGAGACCGATGGAATAGGAATTGTTTCAAGAACCTCCCAGAGCCATTATCGGGGCCCCCGAAAATGGCGGTTCGAGAAATTTGAGCTCGCAATGCATCTTGGTTGAATGAGCTCTCGTGTGTGAGCTCAATTGGTGAAATCCTGAGTGCTAACTAAACCCTCCCCCCTCAGTTCCAGTTTGGCTAGCCCGGGGTAATTAAATACTGCTGACTTGTTAAGCCAAGGGCTCAAACTTGCCCCACAATGCCATTCGGGAGAATTCTACGTGCTGGTCGACGGTAGGTATGGCTGCTTCGGTAGGGTTTCCAATGAAATGTGCTCTAATTTTGGAGAAAAATGCCACTGTCAGAGAGCTTGAAGACATCATTAAGTCTGAGGATGGCTGAAAAGTACTTGGTTTGCTTTTAGTAGGCCTTGTGAGGGGATTTCACAGGGTTTTTCCGTTGTGTTTGTGATTTCAGACACAGGAAAAAAATCTTCAATGAAAGCCTTGAAATCCTGCAGTTGGCATTCTTTTACCCCTGCTCGACCTATTAGGATCTATTAGGATGTGTTTTTGTCACTTTAAAGCAACGGCTTGAGTCCAAATCACCGCTCTTGGCTAGGGGTAAAAGACTTATAAAAAAAAACCTACCGGAGTCCCAGAGGGGGGGACCCCTTGTGAAATTTGTGTCCATTACCCAGCATGCAATTGGAGGTGGGTACAGGAGAACGTGGTGGAGAGAAATGCAGTGTAAACATCGGCGTGGTTCACAGCCCGGGGGGGGGGGGGGACTCCCCATAAAAATAGACGGTGGTGCTCGACGTGAGAAATGAAATTTACCCCTAAAAGATAGCAATATGGGCGTGGTTCACAAAAAAATACCTCTAAAAGATAGCACTCCAAAAGACAAATTTGTGCAAACTAAAGGAAATAACCTCGTCTTTAATATTCGGATGGATCAAACTCTATATCGAAGCCGTAAATACCGATTCAACTTGTGGGGTCTCATGCTCGAGGATCCAGCGCTATTTTTTCTCGGCCACAAAAATTTTGGGTCTCGGAGACCCCTAAAAGATAGCAGACCTTTGGAAGACCCCTAAAAGATAGCACTGCTAACGCTTTTAACCCCTAAAAGATAGGTCGAGCACCCCCGTCTATTTTTATGGGGAGTCTCCCCCCCGGGGTTCACAGTCGCTTGGTGTGTTTTGTGCAAAAAAAACTACTAACTGGTTGGAAAGAATAAACAAGGTACTGTAACGACTGAGTGCTGATTTTGTGTTTGCTCTTGATTTCAAGTGCGAATGGAAAGGATGTTTTGAGCCGATTTTCAGCTCCTTAGAATTCGTGAAAATCGAAGAAACAAAAACGAACGCCAAAACAAATGAGCTTTTCTCCATAGTGAAAGAGTCAAGCGATCCCTGTTATAGCTTTGACTTTGAAGCCGTTCATCCCTTCACATAATATCGCAACATCGTCTTTCCGGCATGTCTATAGATGTGATGCAATATTTTTTTCTCATATAGGTCTCAGGGCACCTATATTTACAGGCTCGGACCCGAAAGAGTTAAGGACCTACCTTCTCATCATTGTATTTCTTATTATGCCTTATTACTCGTAAACATTTCCATCATCTTATGAGAAAATAAATGTAATTGTTGTTCCTCAGTTCTTGACGTCAGCATCGTCACTTTCACTCAGTCATGATCAGGAATACGAGTACTTTTACGAATTATTTGGGAATAAAAATTAATCTTGCTGCGACCCCAATGATATAAAAAGAGTGGACATTGCATGTTTATTTGTGGCCATTATAAGTTTCAGTCTCCTTCAAGATGTAGAAAATGAGCACTAGCACAGTGGCAGCTCACTAATACTAGAAAATGGTGGTCTGTAGTTTATGACCTCAATCGAAAATATTGTATTGAGAATTTAGCCTGAATGTCAGCCGCCTCCACTGGTTTGTTAATAATTGAGAATTACAAATAGATGACTTTATTTCACATGTAGAATGACATTACCTAACTATTCACAATGAATTCTTGGGTTGCAATCAATCCCCAGAGATTCAAATAACAAAGGCATGGCGGCCATGTTGGTGCCACTAACAAAAGAACCTAATGAGTAATCTATTGTAAACTACCACCAACATGGCTGCCATGACGTCAGGTGCAACCCAAGAATAGCAACATTATGTGGAATTTGTTGTTCTAAATTGCTCGATTTCTCATAGTTGTACTGCACCTGATATAATTACAGTGCATCAGATTTGAGTGACTCAATATCGTGCAGACTACTCAAATAACCATTTCACTTCAATCAACAACACCCATACCAAGTTTTTTTTGTAATTCTAATGACCCTCAAGGAACAATAATATTGAAAAGAAAGTAATATTAAACTACAGAATTGAGGAAATCGTGGCTGAAATGTACATGCACAGCATGTATGTATGTGTGTGTATTATAGCTCTATCATTTCCAACCCCCCACCCCCCCCCCCCCCCCCCCCCCCAAAGGCATACCCTAACCTAACCCCCTCCCCCCCGAATACATGGGGCATTTGCACATTGACATTTGACAGACAAGAGCATCAGTAGAGAACCAATTCTCTGGCTACTCTAGCACAAACCATGTTGACACAAAATTATGCTAGAACTCCATGCAGTACATGCTATAGATGGCCCGAGTTAAGGCCACTCAGGGCCTCTTGTTGTTTTTAAAAAGGGAACCTCCACTGTTCTACGCCATCAATTCCAAAAATATCCGCTGACATCCGAATTCTGCGCCGCGGTACTGGAGCCCAAATTTCCTCACAATTTTTTTTAAAATAAGTAAACGTAGAGCAACACAATTATCCATACCTTTAAGATTTAGTTTAAAATAGGTATATTTTAGGGTACAAGTCTCCTTTAAAACGCCTTTAATCGGGGTCTGTTCCATTCTCATGCCGTTCATCAAACAACATGCGCAGACACAAGCCGCTAATAGAGCGTATTTCGCATGAGTGGAAAAATACGGCATGTCCGTAGCCTTACCGTAACCGTACCGTAACCGTACTGTAACAAACTGTACCGTAACTCTGTAAATTGATTTGATCAGAAAGCCAACAACAATACAGTAACCGCATGCACTCATACGCAATCTGCTTTATTAAAGTGCAACTATCATGTCAATTTTTTTTATTGTACTATTGTGTTTGTTTCGCACAAAAAGGTATCAATCTTGCAAATTTTGTAATATTTCTGGCATTTAATCCCTAATTTTGGTTACTTTGACGTCATAAGATGAATCAACTCCCTCCCTAGAGAAAACTACTACAATAAAATCCCGTAGCTTTTTATTGTGACATCACAAGATGAATCAATTCCGCAATTCCGCTAGCGTTTATAGCGATGTTTCGTGTTGATAAACATTGCAATTGTTATGCTAATATGCCAACCATGATTTGTAAAGCCCGCTTTGTGTTAGGAACCAATGGATCTCTGGTTGGCACATTAATGACAATGGATGACGACACACGAAACATCGCTATTCTAGTTGAATTGCTGCTCCTGCCTCTCAAAGAAAACTAAGTTAGACTGACTGAAGTATATCAGAAATAGAATTTGGGGCAAAAAGAGTTAATGTTGTTTTATGGCGATACTTGCACTTTAAATACGGCACTGCGTCGGCGTATTTATGGTTGTGCTTATTGTATAATTTAATAACATTTGTAAAGTTTTACCTCACTACCGATCTCTGCCTAAATAAAATGAAAAAGAAAATTGGAAACGAGATCCGTAAACTTGCCTTCAAACAGCTCCAGTTCAGGGCGATGTTTTCTCTGAAAAAAACGCATCTAAGGAACACAAGAAGACACCCTGTAAGTTTTGTTATAATATAGATACAATAGTACGCGCGCTTTGATTGGCTAAAAAGCCATGTTTTATCAGAGTATATAACATGGTTTGCCGTGTTTTATTGTTTTCAACTGGCGGTTTCCTTTCATCGCGCGCGTAAATCTATATTATAAAACAGATAAAGAAGCCTTAAATCCATGTTTTATACTATCATAAAACACTCTGGTCATTTGAGAACACTCGACAAATGTTGAAAGCACGCGCCTTCGGCTTGTGCTTTAACATTTCTCTCATGTTCTCAAATGCCCATCGTGTTTTCAGTATGATAGTATGGCTAAGGCTTCTTTATTTGTTAAACAAACTTCATTCAAAGAGTACAGTGTACAATATTCCTTGAGTAAATTATAATCTAAATATTCACCTGGAGTCATTTTCCATTATTTGTCTTGGTAATATCTCAGTCTAGGAATCCTACTGTGTGTTGATTACTTTCGTAAGGCAGAGTATCATTGCAGTCGGAATCAGAACTTTCAAATCCCTAAGGCTTCTTTATTTGTTAATTGATTTTCATTCAAGAGTTATGTTGTAAATAGAAGACTAAAAATCGCATACACATGCTATTAAATCAGGATACAGATCGTATATGTGCTTATTTTTATATCGGGTGCGGAACTAGGCTAAACTTTCTCACTCAGAACGAAATCCGGCCGCTGAACTACGGCATACCACCTCAACATTGAATGTCTTCCTTGTTGCTTTCGCAGGTATATTCAGATCCAGTCCAATATATGCTTCTGCTGTAGCAATTTTCCCCCGTTTGTTTGTTTGCTTGTTTGGTTACAGTTCTTAAGACGTTGATAACATTATGGTTCGGATAGGGTACAAAGTAACCGACAAAGTCATTCTCTCTGTTTATAGGTTAATCCCAATATTATTTTCGTCTCAGCATTAACTCCGAGGGTCTTATGATAGCCATATACCAGAGGTATGCTAACGAAAAATGGGTGAAACAAGTGTCACAAAAAGATTAATGATTTCCCTTAATTATTCCAGTTCAACAACACTGTACTGAAAAACCGCCTGCGTTATCTAGTTACCACAAGCGGAGTTCAGATGCATGCACTGCCAAGAAATCTGTCTCGATTTGACAGCCATGGATTCTTTCAGTGGCATATCATCACTCGGCATTCTCTTGAACCTAATGTCAAACTGCCCGCTTCTTCTCACTGTTTGGTTCGCGTATTTTCTTCATGACACTGATGGATTAAGATCGATGAAGACGAACGAGGTTCAAAGACTCTTCCATTCCTCTATTCATAAATTTGGCGACGCCTTTCCGGCGAAAAGGAAGTCCGATTAGCGATCAAAGGGTCACTTAAATAGCTAACATACATGTACAAATGTGCATGGTCAAATATGTTAATTTTCACAGCTTTTTTGCTGTCACATTCTAATCTCTGTTGAGTTGCTGCAATGTGTAGGTTTTCTTCTTGTTATTGCGAGAAATAAGCTTGGATCAAGTTCACGAAGAGCTCAGTTATTGGAACCGAAAGAGATACCCCAGATAGCCACAAGAAATGACACTTTAGAAGATTGATGAAACTAACCAACTAAACATAATCCTATTTTCTCACGGCTTACGAGCCCTTACGAGGTATAAGAACTAAAGTCCTTCTTTCTCCAGAGCCTCAGAGCTGTGAAGAACCGGGGCTTTTAGAGGACTTTCACACCAGTTTCTTTCCACAGATCTTGAAGCCGAAGTTGTGGTTATGTGGATTTAGAGCCCTCAATTTACCGGACAAAAGATAATCTGATTTCCAACCCTTTGGATTGAAACAACAAAAGGACAAACTGCTAGAGATACACGCTTGTTGTGAAGTGTATTTGAAGACCGTAAGTTCTTCTTACAGCAGGATTTCCAACACATTTCAGCCTTGAAGGACTGTAGATAATATAGAAAGGCAACTAAGGGAAGATGCTTGTGAACGCAAGAGGAATAGTGAGCTGGCTACACGTGGTTTGCCTAGTCAGAGTCATCGAGGAAGCGATCGGCAGCAAAACCGGTAAAGTATTGTGTACTCTCTTTTTAACATACTTACTGTTGTGATTTCGGATAGAATAATACCTATAAAGCTTAAAGTTTTTTTCTTATCGAGCAATAGAAATGATTAACATTGAATTTCAAGGATATAATGTTTGTGAAGATTAATTTGTGTACCGGTTAGAGTGCCGGGTTACGTGAATCATTGAGTTGTTAAATAGCTCCTTCACTAGGCATAGCCGATTTGAATGAATTGACACAATATATAAAGGTTTGAGAGGGTGATTTGAACAATAATGTAAACAACAAGACTTGAATTCATCTGTGAATTCCACGGTAATCAGATCTCCGACTAAACTGAACTACACACGAGCCAGTAGTCAGTTCCCAGTACTAATACCTACAAAATTGACGCTGTAATGTAACCTCGAAAATCCGATTAGCGCTCTTTTAGCTTAAAGAATCCGCTACTCACTTTTGCAGATTTGTACGTAATGCGTAGCTGTTAGTGCAGTTAAAGTAATATCGGTACCACCACTCGGATCAGCTATCAGGTGATTTATGAAGTGTTAACGAAGTTAACGCATTTGTTCACTGATGTTCACCATAGTCACAAGTCTAATCAAATGTTACCACGTTTTATAAACCGTCTCTATCAACAGATTTTCGGGACAACTATCTCGAAGAGCTTTCTCGCCGTGTGTTTTGGGAGAAAATGTTCCATCTTTCGAAACTTAATTTGTCTAATATCTTCAAGTTGAGTGTTGTACGTTTTCGGAAAAGTAGTTTCTTTTCGCCGGTCTAGATTGAAACAGCTACTTTGTTGAGGACTCAGAATTAACCTTTCAAATTTCATGAATAGAATCTCTAAGTGCAGAAATGGGACTGCACTGAGTATGACATTCTCATTTAGGATGCCAACGCAGCCAAATGGTTTCGATTATCTCGATTGCGGTCAATTTATTCATTCTTGAGGCTCGAGTAGACCTCGACTTGTCACGTAAAGGCGGGTTTGTTTGACACCTCATCCATCTGAGGTGATTTGCTAAGCGCCGACCGGATATTTGTGAAAAGGGTTTCTCGTACTCGTCTCATGCCGTTCAGTCCAAACGCGTATCTCAGTTCATCTTTCTTTTCTTGTTTTGGCCATGTTTTGGCCATGTTCTTTCTTGTCAATTTGGCTTTTTTGTAAAGGCTTTTAAGACCTTTCAGTCTTCAGCCTTTTCTTCCTTTTTCTGATATCTTCCGGCTTAGCTGGATTTGGCTTCATTTAGGATGCAAAATAAAGAAGTGGCCTTCGTCCTCCGATTCAGGGACATTTGGAAACTGCTCGCTTAAAATACTAGCCATTGTACCAATCATAAGATAAAAATAATGAACGTGTATGTACGTCAAGCCCTCTGGTTAAGGTCAGTACTGCCTTTTTCATATCAATGGACTCATCAAAACTGGGCATTAATGGCGCCGCCAGTAACATTGATAACTGACTGTTTGCGAGAATCAGGCCGGAGAATCGATAATCGAGGGGATGAAAGTGTGTGAGAGAGGGGATAAAAGTGTGTGAGAGAGAGGGGATAAAAGTGTGAGAGAGAGAGGGGATAAAAGTGTGTGAGAGAGGGGATAAAAGTGTGTGAGAGAGAGGGGATAAAAGTGTGTGAGAGAGGGGATAAAAGTGTGTGTGAGAGGGGATAAAAGTGTGTGAGTAGGGATAAAAGTGTGTGAGAGAGAGGATCAAAAGTGTGTGTGAGAGGAGATAAAAGTGTGTGAGAGAGGAGATAAAAGTGTGTGAGAGAGAGGGGATAAAAGTGTGTGAGAGAGAGGGGATAAAAGTGTGTGAGAGAGAGGGGATAAAAGTGTGTGAGAGAGGGGATAAAAGTGTGTGAGAGAGAGGGGATAAAAGTGTGTGAGAGAGGGGATAAAAGTGTGTGTGAGAGGGGATAAAAGTGTGTGAGTAGGGATAAAAGTGTGTGAGAGAGAGGGGATAAAAAGTGTGTGTGAGAGGAGATAAAAAGTGTGTGCGAGAGAGGGGATAAAAGTGTGTGTGAGAGGAGATAAAAGTGTGCGAGAGAGAGGGATAAAAGTGTGTGAGAGAGGGATAAAAGTGTGTGCGAGAGAGGGGATACAAGTATAAAAGTGTGTGAGAGAGGGATAAAAGTGTGTGTGAGAGAGGAGATAAAAGTGTGTGAGAGAGGGATAAAAGTTTTTGTGTGAGTGAGGGATAAAAGTGTGTGAGAGAGGGGATAAAAGTGTGTGAGAGAGAGGGATAAAAGTATGTGAGAGAGGGGATAAAAGTGTGTGAGAGAGGGATAAAAGTTTTTGTGTGAGAGAGGGGATAAAAGTGTGTGAGAGAGAGAGGATAAAAGTTCGGACGGCAGAGATTAAAGTGGATTACAAAATCTTATTATTTATTCTGCAAACAAACGCACGTAAAAACCGTGCACAAGAATTAACGCAAGAAATATGAGAATGTATTGGGTAATAACATTAGGCTGGCTTCTCGGTTGCTATATAGTGCAGTTTCTTTGCATATTTATTTTAATTTTGAAACTTGGAGGGACGGCCACCTAGATGAGAACAACACATAAGGTTATTTTAAACACATATTAATTTGCTAATCTCTCCAGTCGGAGATGCCTGACCTTTCGCCTTATCATTTGCAGGCGTTTATCTTCCAGCATGGATATCAATTAGTGTCAGTGAATGAAAGATTATATGCCAAGTCCTTAGAAATTTATCAGCTCCACGAAAAGGTCAACAGCTCGCAGTGGAATATATAGAGTTTTTGTTTGTTTTAATATGTTTATAAGTGAATAAGGTCGCAATTAAGAGTGTAGTCGAATACGCGAAAGGTATCTCGTCGTGTCAGCGGGTAAAATACTTATTTTCTTAAACATAGGGTGTTCTTTTACTGATACAAAGGATGAAATAATTCAAACAGACACGAAGACATACTCACGTCATGAATAGACCGGCCAATCAGCTTGCCTCTATGTTGCCCCATTTCAGATCACCAGACTTTAGTGACCCTCGAGTAGTTGTTTTGTTTTTCTGTATCCGAAAGAGGATCGATAAGTACATTTTTAGAATTCGAATATAAGGCACTGAACACTACTGAATCCTCTGGAGAGCTGTAACATGATCTGAAATGGGTCCTTTCACTAGCCTGAGAAGATAGCCGCAAAGGATCGAATGTCCCCAGAGTTAAAATTGCTGTAAAAGTTCCAATTTTCATTGTTATTCTGAGTATAGAGTGGATTTCGTATGACCGGGTTACTGTACGACATGCCGTGACATTGCAATGGTTTCCCTATTGTACGTTACGGCTACAGTGGGACGATAATATGGCATGTTAGTAACCTTTACTCATACGCTCTATTTAGGAAGTGGTACTGCACTGAAAGGGCTTTCAGCGGGCGTTTCGTTGCATTTGTAAAATAATTTCAAATTCCAGAGAATAGTGAAGTTTATATCAAATCAAACTAAACTGAAATATGTTATTTAACAAGTATATACAACGTGAAAGTGGTAGGCAAACTTATTAATAGTTTTGATTCTAAGTTTATACAATCAGTAAAATAGAGTAGTGTGAAATATAATAAAATTTAATAGTCAATATCTAATAGTCGAATAGAAACAAAAGAAAACAATGGAATTGGGGTCTAATAGTGACTATTAGTCTAATATCTAGATCTATTTCACGGTTTAAGTAAAATCACTCTAACAAATAACTTTGTTTCAGTCTCGCTACTATTACGTTTTTGATGTCAGGTAAACAAAAAAGGGATATACACAACAAAAAATACAGTACTAAAACTAGAAATTTAAAAATCGAAACTTTCCATTGAATGGACTGAATTACAGAAGTTCACCCAGCCTAGTCCCTAGGCCTTATGGCTGGTATTTTGTCGTAGTTGGTCAATGGGATCCCTGTGGTTTGTAATGGCTTGTGACGTCACCGCTCACTGTTCTGGTTGACAGTTGGTGACGTCACAAGCCAGTACAAACCACAGGGATCCCATTAATCCACTCAGACAAAATACCAGCCAGAAGGCCTAGGAACTAGGCTGAAGTCCACCCATGCACGCCAGCCCACACCGCGGCAAAACGGTATGCTCCGCTGGCCAAAAGAACGAAGGCTCTGCTATCAAATACAAATTACCAAGGGTTTCAACTTTTTTAGTAAATAATTTTATAACTTAGTAAACTCACAATGAATTACAAATTAAGAAAACTTCAACCTGTTAAAGTCTTAGGCTTAGCTTTTAAGTAGTTTTCTTAGTTTTTGACAAAACAGTTCACAAATGAATGCTTTTAAGCAGAAACGTTATAATCACGGCATGTGCCTGTTGTTTCATTTCAGTTTTCGCGGGAAACTGGGGGCGGCCGCGCGCGGACAAGAAATAGCAAATACGCATGCGCGTGACGTTTTGCCGCGGTGTGACGCCAGCCAGCCTTGGTTTCTCAAGTATTTCTTCTCTCTTCCTATTTTATTTTATTTACATTTCATCAGCTTCGCCACAATAAAATATCATTCGTACATCAAAATTAAAGTAAGCAATAGCGTCCAAAAATTACAGCTTAAAAACCCAGAAGTTCACTGATTTGTACTAAATTGCTAATAACATGTCAGTAGTTAAAGTCTAATGACTAAAAATACAATAACCTATTTGTGGCGTCGAAATATGCCCTGATATTTCATCAGGAATATCAGGAGAAATATCAGGAGAATAGTGACCGAGAGCGAAGCTCGAGGGAAACTGTGAGCTTCGAGGATCAAATAATGTCCAAGGACAAATATCAGGGCATATTTCGACGCCACAATGTAGGTTATTGTCGTTATAATCCTTCAAAAAATTTCTTTGATGCGCGCTTATCGCCCACAGGGGATGTATTCACTGATATTTCCCGCTAGCAGAGAAAATATCGGGTTACGTGGCGCATTCAACCAATCACGCGCGAGAGAAAATATTTGATGGGTTATAACGACTTCTCCGCGAGCGGGAACTATCAGCGATTGTATACTCATTGGTTCCGTTTCCTTTGTTCTCGAACGGTCTTTATCTAAGTTATCAACCCAACAATTGAATCTCTACTTATCAACCATTTTTTTAGGAAACTTCACCACCGAGTATGTAAGAACGTTATACACCGCTGCGTCGGTGTGTACGAGATTTATCACCCCTCGGCATCGCCTCGGGTTGATAAATCTCGTATACACCTCGGCAGCGGTATATAACCTTTTAATACTTACCCTGTGAGCATATAAGCGCGCGTCAAAGAAACTATTTGAAGGATGATAACAACAGTAACCTACATTGTGGCGTCGAAATATGCCCTGATATTTGTCCTTGGACATTAATATCTGATCCTCAAAGCTCACAGTTTCCCTCGAGCTTCACTCTCGGGAACTGTTCTCTTCTCGGAACAGATAATGTCCTCGGACGAAATATCAGGGCATATTTCGACGCCACAAATAGGTTATTGTATTTATACTCGTGACTAACATTGAAATCATACACACCCTCAAGCGCAGTCATGATTAATCTCGTTCCCAGATCCTCTCTTACCCAGAGGATCTGGGGACGAGATTAAGTCATGATATACATGAAACATTTCTTAAGAAATAGTAATGATTAAATAGAACTAATTAAACAATAGAAAACAAAGGATTTAGTGCTATAGTGACAACGCTCTAATGACTAATAACCTATAACTGAGATATCATACACACACATCGTGACAGGGTAACTGCAACAGTCCAATTAGTCAGTTCTTGACCGCCATTTTGAAAGGTAACCAAGCCTTTGGTGATATCGAGGCTGGAGTTGAGAGAGTTGAGACAGCTTGTGGATAGATTTTGATTGCTGGGGCGAGTTCGGTTTCTCAAAGGCACTTGGGATCGTTACTAGGAACAGTTAATTGCAGAATACAAAGAAATATGGCAAATATTGCAATTAACTGTCCCCAGTAACGATCCCAAGCACCTTTGCAAGACCGAACTCGCCCCATTCCCTACTCGTTTCTAAAGTGGGCAATTGAACGATTACTGCGGGCGCAGCGAATAGCATTTTTCTACTCTCCATTCACTCATCACACAGCGGCCATCTTGGCTATAAACAATAGATTTGCTACGCATAGCCTCACACTGAGCAGTTTCAGAACGAGGTTAGACGGTAGAACACAATAGATTTATTACGTGTAGCCTCGCACTGAGCAGTTTGAGAACGAGCTCAGTTATATGGGGAAAAACAAAGGTTATTATTCTCCTGGAATTAAACATGGCCGCCGTCTGAAAACAGCGAATTGTAGCAATCGTTTTGTTAATTCTTCTTCATATTTATTCCTTAGGTTGTCCCAGCCCGCTAGGGATGGAGTCTAGACTAATAGTGGATTCACAAATCACAGCCTCGTCCTCAAAAATACCATTTTTGCCTCCAAACGCTGCCAGACTCCACAATACTTATAGAATGTAAGTATCGCGGGAAAAATAATAAAGGAAATGAAATACAATATCTTCATGTATGGCCATCAATCTGGGTGGATAATGTCAAAGACGGCATTTCATAAATAGGAAGGCTTCACCTCCACGTAGTGCATGCTTTTTGGGGGTCGATTTGCGTCGATGATGAAGTCAGTGATCTTGCAGGGCCTGTCAGCGGTAATCGTAGAAGCAGTTGCGCGCAATAGTTGCGCAATGTTGAATATTCGCTACGTTCTGATTGGCTTGTATTGTTTTTAATTGACAGTTATGAAACTATGAATTATTTGTAACAGTACCGATTAAATGGAAGCCGTGTGCACACCGCGCGTGGTTTTTGCGGGCATTCCGCTGACCGCATGCTTTATTAATGAGGTCGGTAATCGGAGAGCTCGCACGGATAACATTCACCGTTACATTTGAGCGAACCTTTTGCATAACGTGTCCGTGGAATGCCCGCAAAGAAATATTGGCAGACTTACACAACTGGTTTTGTAGGTTGTTCAGTTTAGCCCAGCAAATAATATAAGGCCTGTAAATAATCATGTAACCCCAATAAACCATATCTGTATAACGCAAGCCTTGTAAGACCTGTAAACCCAATAGTTACCCAAGCTGTTACAAACCCAACCTCGTGTTAGCCCCATAAGCCATTGGGACCGACAGGCGATAAGCGTTCTAAGTGCCAAACTAATTTGCCATCTGCCACAGTTTCCATAGAAGCATGATTGTATGCCTCATTTTGGCTTACAGCTACTGAGACTAACAAGTTACATGCACTGCACGCGTATTCTTATATCTTGACTCATGTGAATAGAAGTCTCAACATCATCAATCTCTCAGGTCAAGAACTCCACGATCGTTTGGTGCATGGTGTGCAGCTCATACCGACCAGAGTCAATACTTACAGATTGACCTGTTAGTAGTTAAGAATATCACGGCCATATCCACCCAGGGTACAGGGATCGGTGGAGGACATTGGGTGACAAAATATTCGCTGAGTTACAGCTGCGATGGTCGGGCATGGCAACAATATAAGGTCAAGGGCGCATCACACGTGAGTAAGACATTAGCCTGCGGAATAAGAGCCTGCACGGACGCTATCATTACAAATGTGAAATACGCCCCTACATTGATCCATCATTAGGCTCGTTTCAGACGCTGCTCCACACGTGCCGAACGCAATTGAAATAAAGGATAATAATTGGGTGGCTTTGTTTATCTAATTAGATTCGGCATATGAGTGCAGCGGCATCTGAAACAGCCAAATATATCCAATCTAATTAATACGTGAAATATATATCGTACTGCAGAACCAATAGGACGTTTGCGTCGAAAATGTAGACGCAGATATTCATGTTTGTATTGCGTCCGTGTAGGCTCTCCTTCCCCTTCTTCTCTCTTTCCCATGAGTCTGTTCACAGGCTAGTAAACATAACCCTGTTATAGAATTCTAAACGTAGTACTGCCCCCGGGGACTCTTGCATGGAGAACCCATGTCGTGGCTTCCCAGTACATTAAAATAAAAGGTAATTAAAACAATTATTCAGTATCTCATGACAGTCTTGCAAGACTGATAAACTTGAGACCAGGTTTAATTTTCCACATGGCCCTCTGTTTTTAACTCGTGGATGCACGCATGTGCAGAACGAGGTATTGGGTTTAGGTGGATGCGAGATAATTTATTCGTTTTTTTCTGTGACTCGACGACTCGCCGTTGGCTTTCCGAATGACGTTTGATTTTCCGAAGATATATTGACGGCGTTTATGGCACGCGTCCAAGTTTGCGAGGCATCGGAAAAGACGCTTTGAGTTTGATGCTTTCGAAAGGATTTGGCCATGTTGTTTAGGTAAATATTCCGAAATGACTTATAATTAACTTATCGTTACAACTATATTGTTAAAAAACAGACATTTGTTCGTCGTCGTATAATTTTACCGAGACTGACGAGTATGGCACGCCAAATGTGACCATATTGTATAAAAATATATACAGTCGCTGCCAAAAAGGTTGTCCAGCAGAACATAATATAATACTATAATATCCATTGTTTTGGGCTATTGTCTAGACCAAGACAATAGGCCAAAACAATGGATATTAAAGTATTATATTATGTTCTGCTGGACAACCTTTTTGGCATTGACTGTATTTACTAAGAAATATATATCACCAAGACAAATATATATATGGCTTTGAAAAATATATATGGCTATGACGCAACATATACCCTGCTATGGAAAAATATATATGGCTATGCAAAATTATGAATACGGCTACAGGAAAAAATATATCTCCATTACAAATATATATGGCTTTGACCAATATATATATATATATATATATATATATACAGCAAATTGCAAAAATTATGGCACATTCTGTTCAATATAAATATATATCAGAAACATATCTAAAATTATGGGATGGTGTTACTGATATTTTTTTCAAGTTGCCTACCTTGAAGGCCTTCTGAGAAAAATATCAGTAACTCCATCCCATAATTTTAGATATGTTTCTGATATATATTTATATTGAACAGAATGTGCCATAATTTTTGCAATTTGCTGTATATATATGGCTATACAAAATTATACACAGCTTTAGAAAATATATATACGGCTATGAAAATATACGGCTACTGTGCCTGCTGTCTTTCGTGTCAGCGGAGTAATAAATAAACACATGCCAAAACGCAATCCAACCAAGACAAACGAGACAAAGTTTAGAAACACTTCAACACCCAGATTTCCAGCAAGCTGTTTGTAGCAGGCAACACAATTTAGCGACTCCTCCGCCTGGCCAAAATGCCAGAACACCCCGCCAAGAAATGAATCAACTGTTAAATCGTGGAAACGCAAGCGTGCCGCCACAATACGAGCAATAGTCCCCACGCATGTAATAGAGTTATTGAAACCGTCCATTCAATTCATTGATTTCATCACGAACCCGAAGCAAAAGCTCCGGATCAGGTCTTCGGCGCTAATGCTTTGTTGTTTACAATGAAGGATCACAGCTCTGACAACGTAAACGTAATAATCTAGCCAGCGTTCCATATATTCTAATAAATTGATATTATCACTATGGAGGTTTCGCTCGGCTTGACGAAAACGCGAAGGAAATCGTGTAGACAAAAAAATGACTCAAGATTACCCGCCATTTTGCTTTTGTGGAAGCTTAGCTCAACCACCCGCTGACATGGAAGACAGCGGGAACAGTAGCCGTGTATACTTTTCATAGCCGTATTAGCCATATATATTTTTCAAAGTCATATATATATATATTTCCTGAGTCATATATATATTTTACATAGCCATATATATTTTTCCATAGCAGTGTATATATTTCGCCATTGCCATATAGTTGTCAAAGCCATATATATTTGTCATGGCGATATATATTTGTTAGTAGACATAAATTAAAAAAATTGTACAATATTGTCACATTTGGCATGCCATAGGCTACCCTGGGTACCAGAGGTTCTACTGTCTCCATTCGCGAAAGTTAGGCTCCGAGGAGCGAAGCGACGAGAGTCGAGCAGCGAAGCGACGAGAACCTCTGGTGGCACGGCTTGCCAATCTCACTTCCATGTTCGAACTAGTATCACATTTCTCGAATAACTGGTTTTGCAGTCATGACGTCTGTTAGCTGCCAAATACATGTTTACACTTTTCCGCACCACTGATTTACGCTACACGTGCCGACTACTTGTGTGTTCGAAATTCAGATAATGCAAAAGACTCCACTGAAACCTGGACTGAAACCTGCTTTATAGCGAACATGACTTGATTCCTCGACTCTCCACCTCTCTAATGTGTGATTCCACAAGTGAATTTATTAAGGACACGCAACTATAACAGTGGCTTTCTGAGGACAATGCAGACCTTTCAAGTTCAAGAACGAATCGAACGCAACGCGGGAATCATTTCAAACACCAAAGACTTTCCCCAACCAGTAAGCAGCACGGCAAAAACCTTTTCTGCATGAATTTCAAAATTGACTCTTCTTGTTGAGGTTTGAGACTTTCGATCTCTGAGAAAAGGGACTTGAATGTTACAGAAACTGCTTCAGAGAAATACTTTTGCATGGAGTCTTCTGTCGTCATCTTGATTGAATGTAAATCCAAAACCGGTTTTTCGTTCGCTAAGTTATCTAGCCAATCATATCGACGGATATCATTCCTAATTACAACTAACCAATAATAAGCCTGGTACAAATTCTGTACCAAATTCGAACATGGAAGTGAGATTGGCAAGCCGTGCCACCAGAGGTTCACGTCGCTTCGCTCCTCGGCGGCTAACTTTCGCGAAGGGAAGCAGTAGAACCTCTGATACCCAGGGTAGCCATAGGCGGGAGTAGTCCGAAAATTTATAAGCGCGTCAATATACGTGGACGAAATTTCCACTTCCTATGAATGTCGGCCGGTTTATAAGCAAAGTATTTTAAAGTCAATCATGAGTCTTCCTGAATTCGAAGTTCTGTATTCGGAATGAGAAAATGAACTGAAATAACGTAATATATTCACATAGGTTCCTTCCTGTAACAAAACATGTGTTTTCTTCCAGCCAGTTGACCTCCTATTACCCTGGTTACCAGAGGCTCGAAAGTCGCGAGTCGCGAAGCGACGAGTCTCTGATGAGGAGACGGATCGCGAAGCGATGCGTCCCCCCGGGGGGGGGGGGGGTACTCCTGTTTGTGACGTATTATGTATGTGCCGCGGAGGTGGGTCAGGGTTTTGAGCTCGGTTTGGGCAGGTATGGTCAGGGTTTTGACCTGATTTGAGCAGATCAGGGTCAGGATTTGAGTATAATTTGGGTGCAGTCAGGGTCGGGGTTCAGTATTTTTTAGGCAGTTAGGGTTCTGTTTGTTTTTAGCTGCTATGTCAAAAAAAGACATTCTGTTGCCGCATTTTGATCGCCTGCCCACATGCAAGCACTGAGGTTCCCATACATCGTGACACCGCTAATTTGTACTTCAGTACTTATCTATGTACTTCATCTGATGTTTGATCGAAAACACTACTTGAAGCTTTCCCCCCTAACTAAATAATGGCCCAACATGACCCAACACGGGGTCCTAATTGTAACAGTCTAACCGATCACTTGGAACCAACAGTGTTGGGCCCACGTTGTTCAACAATATTTCAACGTTTAGCGCCGGCTTAATGATAAAAGTTAGTTTGGCTTTTGTTGCTGTTTTTCTTATCGTTTTGCTTTTTGTTCGCTAGGTATTCCAGGCGAACAACGATACCAGTTCTGTAGTCCAGAACACACTACTCTCGCCCGTCATCGGCCGCGTAATTCGTTTATTTCCCACTGCATGGACCGCGTATGGATCAATTTGTATGAGAGTAGAATTACATGGATGTAATACTTCTCAAGGTAACGGACAAAAAAAAAGAGTTATTCGTATAGGACCCACGGCCTGGATGAACTATTTACAGTGCGACTACTTAGGCAACAAGAACCAATCACACCGTAGAACAAACACAAAGCATTCCAACTTACGGTTACTTAAGCCAATCAGTGTTGAGTACAAGACAATAGCATTTCAACTGCTTGCACTTGATCCAGTAAAAGGCGAATTTGGTCGAGTAGTTCTGAAGTCTTTCGAATAAAGAAAATCGCGTGGATATGCTAGGCTTTATATTTTGGAATGCTATATTAATGTTTTGCAATGCGTTTAGTTCTCGTTGTGTAAGTGGCCCGGTTTCAGTAGTCTGAAAGTGCCTAAGAATGGAAAATTAAGTTGATCTCATTTGAAAACCCTTTCGAATAGTCACTTTGCAGCAGTAACAAATCACGTGGTTGTACTGGAGAGCAAGAAAATGTCTTACTTCATTTATTCAAAGGCCTTGTACGAGATCGGTAGTGTTATTGGCAAAACCTGTTTTTAAATGCTATTTTCCACCTCCTATCGATTGTCGATCTTTCTAAAACTACGTTTTTAAAGATACATGTAGCTAGCTTGCTCTCCAGCAACCATGGCAACGCCATTCCGATTTAATTCCCATGGGGATCACGAGCTCAATTCATTTATTAATGTAGTATTGTGTCAGCACGTGACTGTTAGCTGCAAATGTTCTTTTTAGAACATTTGATAAGCTGTTAAACAGGAGGCCTGTGAAGAAGCTGCCATCAAGTGAGAGTGCTAGTGATCTTGCAAACAGATTTGCTGATTTCTTTACAGACAAAATAATGGCAATAAGAGATGATCTTGCTTCGAATAATTGTGACCAGGATGATCGATTTCTTGATGCATGCTCCTGTTCTTCTGAGCTACGCGACTTTTCGCCTACTACCGTAAAGGAACTATCTATACTGATTGGTACTTCTGTTTGTAAGTCTTGCAGCCTCGATCCTCTACCTGGGAGTATCTTAAAGAACTGTTTGAATGTACTCCTTCCTATTATTACCAAAATTGTAAATGTATCGCTTGCATCTGGTGTGATGCCAATGAATATGAAAGAAGCGGTATTGTCACCTCTGCTCAAAAAAACATCACTAGATCATGAACAGTTTTCTAGCTTCAGGCCCATTTCCAACCTGATGTTCATTTCTAAATCTACGGAGAAGGTTGTTGCGTCACGTGTTAACAACTATTTAAATGATGAAAATCTGAACGAGCTTTTTCAGTCTGCCTACAAGCGAGGACATAGTACGGAGACGGCACTTGTCAGAGTCCATGATGACATACTGCGAGCAATCGACAACCAAGGTTGTGTTATTCTGCTGCTGTTGGATCTATCGGCTGCCTTTGACACTGTGGACCACCATATATTACTCTCCAGACTCTGCAATCGTTTTGGCATCAAAGGGCAAGCGCTCGCGTGGTTCCGTTCTTACCTTACTGACCGAAGTCAGTTTGTATGTGTTGAAGGTTAAAAATCGTCCAGTCGTGACTTAATCTGTGGTGTTCCACAAGGATCGGTACTTGGGCACATTTTGTATTTGTTATATACTTCACCTCTAGGCGATATAGTCAGACAGCACAATATGTCCTTTCATTTATACGCTGATGATACGCAGATTTATGCGACGTTTGAACCGTCAGTTTCAGGTCAGCTGGAGCTTTCTAAGGCCACGATTGAAGCATGCCTGCACGATATCGACGTTTGGATGGTCAAGAACAAATTAAAGCTCAATAACGACAAGTCTGAGTTACTGGTATTGAGAGCTCGTCATCGTCCACAACCCCCTCTCGAAAGTATCCGTGTTGGTGCCGAGAGCATCGAACCGTCTATGTCAACAAGGAACATTGGAGTCGTGTTCGACCACACTCTTTCGATGGAATATCAAGTGGCTGCTGTTTGTAAATCAGCATTTTACCTTATTAGGAACATTGCACGTGTAAGAAAGTTTTTATCTTTTGAAACCAGCCAAATACTTATTCACGCTTTTATCACCTCTAAATTAGATTACTGTAATTCTTTATTATATGGTCTGCCTAAATACTTGATACAGAGGCTTCAGTACGTGCAGAATTCAGCAGCTCGCCTTCTCACTTGCTCGCGTAAATTTCATCATATTACTCCTATTTTACGAGAACTACATTGGCTACCCGTAGAGCAAAGAATAATTTTTAAGATATTATTACTTACATTTAAGGCTCTTAACAATACTGCTCCGTTATATATTACTGAACTTCTAAATCCCTATGTACCATCTCGTTCTTTACGTTCATCATGTAAGAATCTACTTAAAGTTCCAAAACACAACCTCAAGACATACGGTGCAAGGTCCTTCTCAGTTTCTGCTCCTACCTTATGGAACTCACTACCACAAGACATTAGGGATGCTAAGTTAATTAATATTTTTAAGAGTCGAGTTAAAACTTATCTTTTTAAACAAGCTTTTAACTATTTATCCTCAATTGTTTTTTATATCTTTTTAAACTAGCTTTTAACCTTTTATTCTAAAGTGTTTATATATATAAAGTTATTTTGAATTAGTGATGTAAAGCGCCATTGGTCATATAGTGGAAATGGCGCTATATAAATTGCTTATTATTATTATTATATTATATTAAGGCTTGGTGGTATTTTCCGTTTGTCAATATTGCATCTCGTTCCAGAGATATTCAGGTTTTTGCAATATGCAAATGAGATTGAACTGTGTCATTTGATGGACAAAAGCCTGGTGAAAAATCACAAAATGTAGAATATATCTGCAAATAGTGTACAAAAACCATGCACATGTGTGATACTTAGGAAAATACACATCACTGTGCTAATTATAACGTTGCCATGGAAACACTCTTGGCCCCAGGCTTCTTCCGTTCGGAAATATAATTTCCTGATTTCTCCTTTGTTAAACACAAGTTACTACTGTGGGCACTGTATGTGAGTTAGACTGACTATCTTCAAGGTGAAAAGGAAGTTTCAATTGTTTTTACCCACAATTTGCAGAGATATAAATAAATGAATAAATGAATAAACGAACGAACGATCCAACCATCCAACGAACCAACGAACCAGGCTTCTGGCTTCTGTCTATCAAGTAACGTAACAGTTCATCTCATTTGCATACTGCAAAAACCTGAATATCTCTGGAACGAGATGAGATAAACGCCAGCCTTCCTCAATTCGAAAGGGTTTCAAATGAGATCAACTTAATTTTGATTCGTATCCACTTTAAAAGAAATATATAGAGAATATTACATGGCCGCGCAGAGATACAGATTTTATCTTCGAGTGTTGATGCCAATATCTTATGGGTGAGCACAGCGAACGAGTAAGATATTTCATCAACACGAGAAGATAAAATCTGTATCTCCAAGCGGCCATGTAATGTTCTGTTTAATATATAATTATCGATGAAATACCAGTTTTAATCTCTTACTAAAAGACTAGAAATCTTTGGAAGCAAGTCATCTTTTCAAAAGTGATATCTTCACGTGTGAAGATGTCACTTTTTAGAAAGAAATATAGACTGGTATTTCATCAAAAATTATATATTAAATAGAAAATGTTTTCTGTGTTTCCATAGAGCCATAGAAACTCGCTATGTTGATTCTTCTGGCTTCCGTTTTATTTCATTTTTATTGATTTTTTTTTAGATTTCCTTTGTTATATACTTTTTACATATTTGCAAAAGAAAGAAAATAGGCAACCTCGTCCCCAGGGTCTTCTCGGTCAGATCCAAGATGGCGGCTACTCAGAGAGAAGACCCTGGTAAAGGCTGGATCACGTGATCAAATACTCCCAGATTTTAGGAGTATTTTGTCACGTGATTTGGCGATCTAAGATGGCGCCCAAGCTAAATATGGTAATAGTTCATGACGTGTACAAACCATATGTATCCCAATCCGGAGTGAGGAGAAGCGATTAACGGTATTTCCACGCGGCGAACGATGCAGTGAAAACAGGTCTACTAAATGGCTCGAAATGGAGTTTACTTGGATAAAGAACCAGTGGAAAGGTATCACAAAGCTACCAGGATGTATCTAAGCTAGAAGAGAATCCTAAAAAGCCGTTCATTTTCCGTTAGCGTTGAAGCGAAGCGATCGATAGCACATGTTCAGGTTTAACGGCTTCTCCTGGCTTTCCCACTGATGAACCTTACCAGAAAACTACCCAGTAATGCACTTCATCTATTGCTCTATCTACACAACGTGTTTTAAGGTTATTTAAAATCGTTTTATTGATAAAATTTGAGCAATCTAAACTATATACAAGTTCATCTCTCTGGACTCAGTCCGTTTGGCCAATAAAAAGCATTGTTGGAACAACCCTTGCGTCATAATCGAAGAGCCAATCAGAATACGTGACAGTTCAGTGTTTACCAGGGTCTTCTCTCTGAGTAGCCGCCATCTTGAATCTGACCGAGAAGACCCTGGGGACGAGGTTGGAAAATAGGCAGTTTGCACTAATACGTCAGTTGACTACAACTACCAGAATCCTTTGCACTGATTCTTTCGTTCCTCTAATTTAGACCATTGTCTTGGTATTCTCAAAGGAGTTTCAAAATATGAACAAGAACTCGAAAAGGATTCTGGTACTTTGTATTCAACTGACGTAATAGTGCAAACCGGGAATTTAGAATTACCGCTGGATGAGATGACAACAGACGCATTTATTCAATGTAAGTCTCATTCTGATGTAAAATATTCATAAACACCTGCGAGAATGTGCAGAAGTTCAAACTACGACAACACATAGAGTTGTGAATAACACGTCTTGCTGGCATTTATGAATATTTAACATCAGAATGAGACTAACGTTGAGTAAATGCGACTATAATCATCGCATCCAGCAGTAATTCTTGATTGCGAAACGGGTCTATTAAAAAAATACAGATATTTGCCAGACAAATGCTCGCCTGGAATGCACTTCTAAATTAAATTTCATTTCCAGTGTGTCGTCCCACTGTCCCACCCACTCCGTATTGGACCAAACAGTCAACAGTCCAGACGATTATCGCAGCAATAACCAGACGAACAACAAGACTTACATCAATTACGGGAACAATACACCATACCACGTTATCCACTTCAGCTGTTACTACCACACCCTGTAAGAATCACAATAAATACCTCTTATTCAATGAGGTCACGGTCTGTACCGTAAGTTATTGACCGCTAAGCTCGCAGGCCTTAAAAATGGATGAAATCAGAAACAATAAGGGAGTTGAAACATGTAACAGCTGCTCCATACTCTGGATTATTCAGTGAATAAAAAGTACCATATTTGGAAAATACAGTCTAGTCTATCGTGACAGTCTAGTCTAGATACAGAAGCCGGTTGCCATTTTATTCCATATATGGTCATTTTTATTCGCTGAATAATCCAGAGCATGGCACTAAAGCAAAGTATGGGCGTTACACATTTCAACTCCCTTGTATGTTTCTGATGACATGGTACGGACCATAAGTTGAATGAGTTAAATAATATTAGTATATGGCAAGCCAGATTTGCTTTAATTTTGCGGTCTGTACGTGAATGTATGGGCCGCCAACTGACCAATCATCACCGCCAACTGACCAATCTTGTTTATAAATCGCCATTTAGCAATGTTTCATGCCACGCCATCTATTATTGTTGTACCAACCCGACAGTCACGGATTCTTGACAAAAAGGGACCTTTTGAAATTATGGTTTCACATTAGCATAATAGTTGTAATGCTTATAAACATGAAACATCGCTATGTGCATTTCCGTTAATCCACCGTACCGAAAAAGATGGCGGCAGTACATTTGACCACAATCCCTTGCGACCGTAACACAGTCAAAATGACACGTATAGGAATTCTATATTCTCTTAAATGACAGTGGATTGGCAAAAGCACTTGTACTTGCTTGTTTTTAAGGTTTGAAAACTCTCAACCACTATTTTATAACGGATTTAAAGTTTTTCGCGCGCAAAGAATTGTGGGTAAAAGTAGAAGCCGGTATCTTATTACTGTTACCTTGCAACACTGTCATGCCATTCATAAATACCATGACGTCATGTTTTACCTGCAATGAATGTCACTGCATGTCTTCAAACCGGCTTTGATCAATTTCCACCCATCTACTTCATAACTTATAATTGTACTTGTTTTATTTACTGCGAATCAGCTTGTACAAGTGCTCTTGGAATGGAGGCAGGAATGGTATCAGACTCCCAGATTACTGCCTCGTCTTATAAGAGTAGATCGTTCTTACCAGCCACAGGACGACTCCACTATTATTACAACTACAGGTACAAAAATAGGTTTATGTGTACCTAGTAAATACAACTGATACAAAAAGAAAGATAGTTAACTCGATATACAGAAAATGAGGTACTTGCCAAATAAAATAACTAAATAGCTAATCTAGTTTGAGTGTCAGATCTATTTAATCTTGAGAAATTCATGGCAGTAAGGAAAGGATATATACAGACAATTACACAAACGACATACACACTCGCACACAAAAAATAAGTCATAGTTAGTCGTTAGTTAGCATTAGAATTAGCCTCCATGGAGTGCTCATTCCAGCTCCGTAAGAATACGAAACTGACCTATTAAACCGTAATTACACCGTATTACTCCGTAATTACACCGTTGGTGTTACAACAATGTTCGAACGTTTACCTCCGGCTTTAGTATTTTGATGGACTTGTAAAAGCATAAACTGCGCTCAATATATTTGACACTGTTTTACTACAGGTCTGGCAGATTATCATTCGGAGCATGGTGTTCATATGACTCCGATTCTCAGCAATATCTACAGGTTGATCTCCTCACGCCCACTACAATCACTGCCATAGCTACACAGGGCATGACCTTCCCCGAAGGCAATTGGGTCAAAAGCTACACGCTAAGCTATAGCTGTGATGGGATCACGTGGTTTGTGTATGAGCATCAAGGCAACATAAAGGTACTATAGCGTAGAGCGGATTTCGTATGAGTGGGCAAGTTACTTACTTACTTACTTACTTTTTAGTAGTATTTTTTAACTCGCTGAACGCAGACATTCGTGATGCCATGATAGTTTCCTCGTTTCAATCCAAGAAAAAATATCTCTTCTCCCGTCTTTGAAATCGCTTATTATTTATTCATAAATTTCTTCATATACGTGTTATCTCTATACTGGTATAAATTGTTATCTTAGTGTGATTTTCTCCATTCTGTTATTCTTGTTTTCGCGCCACTCCCATTTTGTTATATTTACATATATATTGTAAAGAGGCAGCCCCATGCCACCTAAGCCTTCTGGTTTCCTTTTGGGATTCCTCACAATTTTGTTAATTACTTTTGTATTCATTTATTATTTTTTGTTGGCAAATAAAACTGTTAAACTGTAAACTTACTTACGTGATTTACGGAACGGTTACTGTACGACATTCTGTGATATTGAAATGGTTTAGAGTGGATTTCGTATGAGTGAGCAAGTTACGGTAATGACTTACGGCACGGTTACTGCAAGGCATGCCGTTACATTGACATGGTTTCCCTATTGTTTTTGTCTTTAGTCTATGATCCAATCAAATTACAGAGTTACGGTACGGTACGGTTACGGTAAGGCTACGGACATACCGTAGTTTGTCCCATTCGTACGAAATCCGCTCTATTTCTTATTACACTATGTTCTTCATTAAAGATTCTCTGTCGACTGTGACGACTACTGTTTCGTATAAAATGAAGTTACGTATTTGTTTCGGAATCTGCGCGCGCAACAAAGCATGTCAGTTCTCGAAAACTGTCGAATCGCAATCTTCATCGCTGGTTTCCTCTTCAATGTATTTAAGGGTTAAAGACTGGCGTGATGCGAGTTTTGTTGTAAAATACGTGCCCGTGCTGACTGTACGATGAACGAAACATATTAATTAATAGTGGAGGCGGAAGGCCGAATATGTAGTATGAAGAAATTTTGAGTTCATCGTACAGGTAACAAGTGCATGTACTTGCCAACAAAACACAAACATAATCTGATACGTTTAATATTCAAACTGAATGCACAGCAGTGCCTTTCAATCGCAACCCCGCGTTGTCGATAACCGAAAAGAAATCATAGATTCGACATAAAAATGGGAGACCATTTATAAATAGTTCCACAAAAGATATAACATTTCTTATGGATGCCTTAATCTGTTCCTATAAATTGTACACTAGACATCACTTGTGGATCGATTTTACTTTCCATAAAACTCATTGAATTTTCGCGCGCCGCCATCTTGGATCTTATGACGTCACAGTGTTGCTATTGTTTTCCGACAATAGAGGCAACACTCTGACGTCATAATATCCAAGATCTGCAGCTAGATATCAAGCGATTATAATCATGAGTTATTTAGTTTTGTAGTTTGGATAAGCGTGTTCTCGGGATCACCGAGCTGTCGTGAGTTTGTAAAGGCGCACATGTAGCCTAAGCTTTGGAGTTAGCTTTCTTGTAAGCTCAAAATATATCTACAACGTCTACAACTCTCTATTTTTCTCGCTTTAGGTTTTTCAGGGAAACACAAACAGTCGCCGAGTTGTAAGGCAAGACCTGTTTACACCTTTTACCACGCGCATGGTCCGTATACGGCCGGTCACGTGGAATTCCATCGGGAATATCTGTCTGAGGCTCGAGTTATACGGATGCAATGATTCAAGAGGTGAGAAAAGTAGCTGAACACATCCTGAAGCTTTCCTGTCAGGTCTATAGCGATACTTACAAGTTTTATGCTAATGTGCCAACCATGATTTCAAAAGGACGCTTTTTGTCTCTGGTTGGCACATTAATAACAATGGATGACGTGGCAGTAGGTACCGCTATATGTGGTCAAATACTTATGGCGAAAAACCTACGACTAGAGTTTTGTTTATCAGAATATTAAAGAAAGGGATGTGCGATAAAAACCCTCGAAAAGACGCGATTTTAAAACTGCATAGCTGGTTTGCTGCTAAATATTTTATGATGAATGGTATCTTATTGATCTGCGAATAACCTTTTCATCGTGCTCACATTGCGTTTCATATTAACGTGACCCAGACTTTCTTTAGTTTGAGTTTTGTCGTCCATCAATCACACGTGTCTTTATACTCTACCTCGATTCTCATTGGATAAACTGTGAAAAGAAATATTGTAGATTTATACTTCGACAGTTGAATGGTTTAGGTGCAAAGCAACCAATCAGAATGAATCTGCATGAGTTGAGTCACGGCAACCCTACCGCCATAAGTCACTGACATCAATATTCGCCTAAGAAACGTTCCCTCCCATCACGCTAGAATTTTGATATCAGTATTTTATAAAGCCCCATAATGGACGTTTTGCAGGAATGCAATCACGTGGTTGTACTGGGTGGCAAAAAATCTTAATCCTTATATTTCTGTACGAGATCGGTAGTGTTCTTAGCAAAACCTGTTTGCAAATGTTATTTCCCACCTCCACCTTTCTAAAACAGCATTTTAAAGTTTGTTTGCCATCCAGTAAAGCCTTTCCCATGGGATCACAAGCGTAATTCATTCACTATTGAAGTGATATCACTGTTTCCTGCAAAAGGCCTGTCAACCTAGACGCTTTGTGGCTGTTTGTTTTTGTTTTGACATACTGTATGCTTTGACTGGTTGGTTCCACTTGCCAATGTTGGACTGCAAAAAAAAGGCGACTGACTGGGTGTGCGCCTACGAAGCGTCTAGAGTGATTTTGGGTCTAATTTAGGGTAATTTGGGGTCTAATTTAATTGAAGAACTATGCTTATCCACACCGAACTCTCAGGTCCGGGCTAGGCAAGACCATTACTGTTTACTGAGGTTTTTACATGTTTATACTCCTTAGTTTGTACCACTGGAAACAGAACGGATGGCTCCTTAACAACAACAATAAGTCCGAAAGAAGCCATCGAGTCTGGGAAGAAAGCCACTAAAGTGCCTGCAGCCAATCAAACACAAGAACCCTTCACGCAGTATACTATACGCCACGCAGGAAGTGCCGAAAATGGACCCACAACAACATTTAACAATACGAGTGGTACAGCTAAAGTCAAAAGAAAAAAGATCATTATTATCTACAAAGAACTTGAAGACGAAACCCCTGTTTCTGGTTCATCTCATTTTGTTTCAAGACCAATTTGTATTATTTTATTCGTAATTTTAGCTATGCTTTATTAGCGGTGGTCTAGAAGGTCACACAGTGTCTCGCTGGCACATCATGTGTGAGTATGGTATCAGATTATATTAGGCTCATAGAGCTCATCACTCTGAGAACCGAGTCAACCGAGTTACTCTTCCGGATCCATGCATTTGTTTGTATCACAACATTTTGCATGTGTATCGTGCATCGTGCATTGCGCATCGTATATCACGCATTGTGCATCGTGTATCACGCATTGTGCATTGCGCATCATGCTTTGTGCATTGCGCATTGCGCATCGTGTATCACGCATTGTGCATCGCGCATTGTGCATTGCGCATCATGCTTTGTGCATTGCGCATTGCGCATCGTGTATCACTCATTGTGCATCGCGCATTGTGCATTGCGCATCATGCTTTGTGCATTGCGCATTGCGCATCGTGTATCACTCATTGTGCATCGCGCATTGTGCATTGCGCATCATGCTTTGTGCATTGTGCAACGTGCATCGCGCATTATGCATCGCGCATTGTGCATCGCGCATTGTGCATTGCGCATCATGCTTTGTGCATTGCGCATTGCGCATCGTGTATCACGCATTGTGCATCGCGCATTGGGCATTGCGCATCATGCTTTGTGCATTGCGCATTGCGCATCGTGTATCACTCATTGTGCATCGCGCATTGTGCATTGCGCATCATGCTTTGTGCATTGCGCATTGTGCAACGTGCATCGCGCATTGTGCATCGCGCATTGCGCATTGCGCATCGTGCATTGTGCTTTGCTTATTGCGCATCGTGCATTGCGCATCGTGCATCATGCATTGTGTTGCATTATGCCTCTTGTTGCATTGTGCTGCATTGTACATTCCAAGACCGAGATGCGTCAAGACCGTTGTCGTTTTAGTGAATTTCTCGTGTGCGTCATAAAGCCTTGTTTCCATATGATCGTTTGTTTGTATCACAACATTGTGCATATATATCGTGCATGTGCGTTTTGCACCGTGCATCGCGCATTGCGCATTGAGCTACTGTTGTACTATAGCCCAGTGACTACTTTTTCACATGGAAACCGGACATTAATAAGTATTCCGTTGAATGATAACATCACGGATTCTCTTTTCCCCAAATGTGTGTCTACAATTTGTCTTGGAATGAACAATGCAATATTCAAAATTCAATATCTACGATGCAAGAGACAACCCTTTTTGAAATAGCTGTGTATATAAATGGAGAGTTTATTGCCTCAACATGATCGACGGGAAGCAGAAGACACGTATTCTCGAGTAAAGCCTAGCTCCTACTTGTGTCTTAAGAGGATTAGAATGTGGTTAGCACTAAATACTATTGAAAAACGTCAAAACTTTAATTAAGGTCGACAGGATGGTTTGACCTGATATATTTTTCACTTGTCATCAAGCTCTCAGTTGAGAGTGAAAGCTTAAAGTTTTAAGTTCTTTCAAAAAAATTGTACAGAGTTTCAAAAGTTTTAATTTCATTCGAGAACTGATATATTTTTCACTTTAATCACGATATCACTGGCAAAACCATGGGAAAATATATGAAAAATTGCTATAAATTGGAATTTCCAAGATTGTTGTATATCTACATAGTATGGAAACAGATTATACAAAAAATAAATACGGAATCTAGATCTCGCCATTATAACCAAGAGTTTGATATAACACAACCTCAATTCCAGTGACCTAAAAGAAGAATTATCTCATTTAAACAAATATATTTTTTCCCAAAGCCACAAAGCCAGTTCCTGTCTTTATCATCCCTCAAATTGTTTCTTTTACTGGAAGATTTCGCGCGCTACGGTCACAGGGGGTTATATGACCTAATTGTGGCATGGAAATATACACTGATATTTCTCCGCAGATAGTTGTATGTTCCTCAAGACTCGTATTTGTTTTAGAATGAGTGTAAATAAAAAGATTGTTGTTGTTGCTGGCAATTCCCTTCATATCGCGAACATCAGCCGAGTTTTTCCCCAATCCCCTTTTCTCTGGCCGCGTCACAGCGCTCTCGATAATATTCGTGGATAAATATCAATGCACATTTCCACGACGCAAGTAGATTATCGTTTATTTATAATCCATATAATATCTTCTCTGCTCCGTTATTGGTACGTATCGCATCTATAGTGACCTGTTAACCGCGTGATACCACCGGACCCGCCGTATCGCCTTAGACCGGATCTCGGTTACGGCATGTCCGTAGTCTTACCGTAACTGTACTGTAACCGTAACTGTACTGTAACCGTACCGTACTGTAACTCAGTAGTTTGATTGGATCAGAAAGACGAAAACAATAAGTAAACCAATGTCACGGTATGCCATACGGTAACCGTGCTGTCAGTTGTTGCCGTAACTTGCCCACTCATGCGAAATCTGCTCTATTTCGATCGGTAATGAAAACCGTCATAAAAGCATGCGCAGTCGTTATAGATGAAATAAGTGTTAGAGTTGTCTGTCAAATGTCTTTATATTTTTTTGCAATTTGTGAGAAATAAAGACATCATCAAACAGTAGTTCAATCTAGTGTATTCTGATTTCGATTTTCTTTGAAAAAGGGGTTTATTGGGGTGAAAGTGGCAAAAGAGGGAAGGATCGAAATATTTCATCCTTATTGGGAGGGTTATATGTTTACCACCCGCTCCCTCCCCCTGCTAATTTCTGACCAGTCCCTAACGTAGCCATCTTTGGTTGATGATGATGATAATCTCTATTACTAATGATAAAATTATGGGTAAAATCAATATGTAATAGATAAAATATGAGCGGACGATCTGTATGGGTATTTACAATGGTGAGCCGCTTCAGCGAGCCATCGTAAATCCCATACAGATCGGACGCGAATATTTTATCTTACTTGTGAAATGAAAAAGTACAATAGAGCAATGAACAATAGTGGTTTTGATTACTGAACTGACTTGTCCCATAGGATAAGAATAAATTTATTCAAGTATGTAGACCACACAAATAAAGAAAAATAGAGTAATCTCTCCAGGGAATTCTAGCGCAGATCTCATTTGAATTTTCAAGTTATGCACTATTTCATTTGAAAGTTAACGTGGTTGCGGTGAGTTGTCGTGAACTAAATATGTCAACCCAACGCTTTCGTCCGCTAACATTCGGAATTAATCGCCATTTATTGGAGCTGAAAGGAGAGGAGGGAATGAGTATCTTCGTGAAAAGAGACAGAAGGTTGGTTACGGCTTCATTAACTCTTTATATGTACCATCTTGCAATAGAGTGCGGACATTTGACCCGTGAAACACTACTAAATCTAAATAGCACTAGTCGTTGCTATTTCCTTATTTTTTTCCCTTTAAATATCACTATTTAGTGCTAAATCATTGCTACGAGTAGGGCTAATATATTAATGTCCACATTCTAGCGTCTTGTCAAATCTGTATCAAAGTTAATGAATTAATTAGATCAGAAAGAAATCTGTATCAAAGTTAATGTACCTCATTAATAGTCTTTATTGGGATTTACAGCAGCACCCATGTGACCTGAATACTGTGTTTGGATTGGTTGTCACCCTCATGAATTATTAATGAATTTTACAAGTTTGTTTATCAACGGCCGCATAAATTAAAGGCTAGCTTTTAGTTGAACTAAAATGCTCTCGATTGTTTATTAGTTTCATAAAATAAGTACACATACGCTTTGGTTAACGAATTTCATAATTTCTACCGTATTAAAACCCCAATCGAACCCATGAATTTTCCCTGTATGCTTCGAATATGGTTTGACCAGTCCTCGGCAGGAAGCCAGTTGGCAATTAAGACAAGTTTTAGTGATTTTTCGGTTGTGGGCAAATATCCTGTTACTTTGGCCCCTGACAACAGACCTGATCCCAGTTGAGCGGCTGATTTCTACAATGACAGAGGATGAAACGGCAACAGCGAGCCATATATATATATGGAGTTGAGCACTGACTTGCACAGCAGGATGTGGAGCTCCCCGTCAGGTATGTTAGTTAGCAATTTCGTACCCAGACCCCATTTGATTCTTACTGCGCATGCTCGACCAAAATATAGGGCTTCATTCTCAGCCCCAGACCCTTCTATTATTTCTTACTGCGCAGGGACTGGGGTCGAGAATGATACGGCTTTGGCTGGAAGAATCCCATTTCTCTGCGCATGCTTATCATTACGTCACCCTTCGAGAGATCTTGCATGAGCAGAGAGGTGGTTTTAGTTTGGATTTGGAAGTTTGCCCGGTAGTTTGATATCAATATTTTGCTTCCTAGTTTCCTTCCTCGCTGACCAAACAAACACAACTGAATACACGGTAGAAGCAAGTCAAGTCATTTTTATTATAAATTGTTCGTATTTTAGCTCCTTCAAGGCTTGAGTTCTTGCATTCCCATACAAACACTTATATTTAAGCGATCAGCGCCTGTGCCCAAGTTTACGAGATCGGAAAATGCCACTTATGCTCGTATAGGGCACTAACGAACATTGTTGTTAATATATATGGGAATGTGCAGTATTACCTATCTGTTACGGTAAATCCTCGGCTACATCAACTGTTACTGCCGTTTGGGTTCATGTACTGTGTGCGATTTGTGTTGGCGGTGAAGTGATTTGAACTCAAACAAATATCTAAGAATCCCTGAAGATTTTTTAGCGGCAACCATTTAGGTCAACATACCAACTATTCCGTCATAACGAGTCTGAGGTACGTCAGCGGTTTTCCCTGTGAATACACTTAATTTTCACATTCCGGAGGCTTTTGACACTGTCGATACTCGTGTGATACTTAAAATATTTCAAAGTTGAAAATATTAAGAACGTCGGACATTTGGGAAAATTGTGATTTTACGCTCCTGAGTGAGATGGGAATCATGCGGTTATTTTGGTTTTCGCGCGAAAGTTTTACCGGAAGTGAAATGTGAAATGTTCGCAGGTTTAACTGCTGACCAAATCTACCGTTTTTACAGCTATCCCACAATTAACTACATGCTTGGATAGCTGAGTCCAAATGCGTGAAACTTCGAGCGATTTATCTGGGTAAAATCAACCTGAGATTCTCATCGATTCACGAACCGGAACAACGTCGACGGATGGAGCATCGTGTTGGATTTTAGTTCGATTATTAATTAGCGACTTTAATTACTGGAGAACGGGAAAAGGAATCTTAATGATCTGAGTGTATAATTTTGGATTACGAACGAGAACTAGATCAAGTATGTGTATCCAGTCCGGCAAATTGAGTAATCGATATGGGTATAGAGATATGAATTTGTCAACTTTGGGTTTAGCGTGTATTTGCTCGTCCATAATAAGAAGGATTGAGTGGCGACGTTATTCATAGTAGATCATAGTGGAAAGGAAAAGCATAACACAAGCAATTGCTCTATTTTTTTTGGCAACAATCAGATGATTTTGGCTTGTATACTGGATTGCTGGTCCGGCAAGGTGAGGATATTTATTATGTTCGCTTGTATTTGCAAAATTGTGAAGTCGTTCCATACATTCTTTGTAAAATCTGAGAACATTTGAGAGTCATTTATGGTAGAAACTGCTTATTGTACCGCGGGCGCAATGTCCGTGATTGTTGGCGATGATCAACGGTTTTTAGCGTTAAGATAACCCCCAATGTTTAATGCCTTTGTCCAAAAAGCCTCTTTGACTTCCGTTAAAATGGCATTGTTCAGAACAGCCAATCAGAATACACAAAAATCGAATTCTTCCAGAGCCCTATGTTTTCGTCAAGCATGCGCAGTAAGAAACAAATGGGGCCTGGGTACGAGATTGGCTAGTCACTCCGTGTCTACTCTTAGCCTTCGTGTTTTTCGGAGGCTCACTTCCATTTCCCCACCATGCGACCATTTGTTTGGTTTCTTTCAAAAATGTATGGGTTTTATGGCTATTTGTTTACGAAGAGTGGCGAACACTTTTGTAAAATCCTGAGCGGGCAAGACGAAACATTCATGCCCGCGGCTCAAGCAGAGTACTAGGAAGTACGGGCTGTCTTCAAGACCAAGATTTTTATATTCTTGATAAGATTCCGTATCGTAATAAAGATTCATTCATTCATTATTTTTCTCTTTGTTAGGGGCCTGATGTAGCTATAGCAGGCAAGACAAAACTGCGTTGATATGAAGAAACAGACCAACTATCGTATGCTAAAATACTTGAAGAGGCACTCTTCCACGCAACTGAATTCGAAGATTCAGGGGTCCGGGTGTTTCGCCAGGTCTCCGATGTCAATCAAAATCACGAGCTTGATATAGTTAGTGGGTATCGGATTAGCCTGCCTGTTTTTCAGTCATGTTTTGTTGTCTGTGGAGGAGGCTAGTTTTGTTTATGGATTGGGTTTTCTTGCCGGGAGCTTTAATCAGAAGTTTGGTTTCAGAGCTGCTTTTATCAGAGGATAAAAGGCAGTACAGTAATGTCTGAAAGAGCAATAAAAGCATTTACAGATGAACTTAGTAATATAAATTGGACATCAATACTTACCCAAAATGATCCAGACATTTTGTATAAAGCCTTTATTATAAAATTTCAAGACCTCCACAACAAACATTTTCCATTAAAGATATTAAAGGCTAATCAAATAAAAAAGAGAAACAATCCATGGATATCTCAAGGTTTGATAAAGTCCTCCAAAAAAAAAAAAAACTACATAATTTTTTTCTAAAAAACCCAAATATTACAAATGAAAAGAAATACAAAATGTATAGAAACAAACTAAACCATCTCATAAGAATCACTAAAAAGAAATATTATTACAAGAAAATAGACGATGCAAAAAACAATTTAAAGCTTACATGGAAAGCAATCAATGAATTAATCAACAAAAAACATAACAAAACAAAATTACCTCCTTCTTTTGAACTAAATGGAGAAAATATACAAGACTCCAAAACAATTGCAAATAAATTTAATGATTTTTTTATAAATGTTGGACCTAATTTGGCCAAAAAAATTAGTAAAAACTCAAAACAGTTTCTCAAACACCTGAAAGGCGAATATATCGAATCTATGTTCCTAAAGGAAACAAGCCCCGATGAAATAAAGGATGTAATAGACAAAATGAAATCTAAAAGCAGCTGTGGAATTGATGGAATTAGTTCTAAGTTGTTAAAACAGGTCTCGCATTTGATATGTAAACCTTTGTGCCATCTATTTAACCTGACGTTTAAAACAGGCATTATCCCTAATGACTTAAAAATATCTTTAGTAACACCAGTATACAAGGCAGAAGACGAGAAAAAGTTCACAAATTACAGACCAATATCAGTTCTTCCATGTTTCACAAAAATCTTAGAACAAATTATGTATAAACGTGTAATACAGTATATTGAAAAGCATAAAATACTCTACGACCATCAATATGGGTTCCGTAAGAAAAGATCGACTAGCCTTGCCATAATTGAACTAGTAGACAAAATAACTAAAGCTATAGAAAATAACGAATATACTATAGGAATATTCTTAGACCTTTCAAAAGCGTTTGATACTGTAAATCATCAAATACTTCTAGATAAATTGTATTTTTATGGAATAAGAGGTATTTGCCATGAATGGTTTAAGAGTTACTTAACAAACAGAAAACAAATTGTTAAATACAATAACTTTAATTCATCTGAGAAAATCATAAAATGCGGAGTCCCACAAGGAACAGTCCTAGGACCATTGCTTTTTCTTTTATATATCAATGACATCCATACGTGCACATCAAAGCTATCCTTTATATTATTTGCTGATGATACTAATATTTTTGGTTCTGGGAAAGATCTCAGTCAACTAGAATCAATAGTCAATAAAGAACTTGATATTGTTCACAAATGGCTAAGCGATAATCAACTCTCGTTAAACATAAAAAAAACTAATTACATATTGTTTAAATCATATAAAAAAATTGAGAAAAGGAATGTGTCTCTTATTATCGATAAAAAATACTTTCAAAAGGTTGAGGAAACTAAATTTCTTGGCATAATTATTGATCAACATTTAACATGGAAAAGACATATTGATTATATTTTTAAAAAAAATCCAAAATTTCAGGAATCCTTTGTAAAGTACGATATTACATCAACAAACAACTGTTATTAACTTTGTATAATACTCTTGTTTATCCTTACCTTTATTATGGAAACATCATATGGGCAAATAATTATAAAACAAGATTAAACAAAATTTTAGTGTTACAAAAGAAGATACTACGGATAATCACATTCTCCTCATACACAGCATCATCATTTCCACTTTTTCAAAATCTAAAACTTTTAGATGTTCATCAAATAAACATTTTTCAAATCAGTTCATTAATGTTTGAGTCTACATAAAAATATATTGCCACCATATTTTGATGACTTTTACTTAACAAATAAACAGATTCACAAACACAATACTAGGCAATCAAATAATTTGCACAAACAATATAATAAGACCAATTATGGTTATTTTTCAACAAGAAACATAAGTATTAATGTATGGAATAAGATACCACCAAACATAAAGGAATGTTACTCATACCCCATATTTAAAAGGAAACTAAAATCGCACTTGTTATCATCAACAAACCAATAGCGATCTAATATTATCATCAACAAACCAATAGCGATCTAATATTATCATCAACAAACCAATAGTGATCTAATATTATCATCAACAAACCAATAGTGATCTAATATTATCATCAACAAACCAATAGCGATCTAATATTCCATATTACAAATGTACTCACGGTTACAGTTATTATTTTCTGATAATTCAAATTTAAAACATTATTATGAGAACCATTATTTTTTACGACACCTATTTCAAACGTGTACTTATTCAGTGTATGAATGCCACCTGATATTACCACAATGTAAACTATATACATTTTAACTTTAAAGGGAGACTACTAGAAAAAGCCCTTAAGGGTTTATTTAGTCTTCCTACCATTACAAGCAAATAATAATATATTGTAAAATAATAAAAAAGTATATTGAGGTGAAATAAAAACCAAACCAAGTACAGGACGCGCGCGGATTAACAGTACAGTACAGTACAGTACAGGACATGCGCAGCTTAACCGTTGACACCGTGACATCGATGAGACAGTCGAGAGTAAACAGATTGGCGGTGACGCCGAGGCACTGCCTGGTACAGCAAACCGATGAAACGTGGTATTGAACACATGCATCTAAATCTAGGGCTTAATTTGATTGGACCATAGATTTCTCTTTGGACCACGCACTTTAGAATTTTACTAAACTGAGGACTATGGAATGGTGCCGAGTGTTGGCAATTGTCCTCGTGCTGTTTAGCTTAATAGCGGTAAGTCTATGTCGTAGGATTTATTTCGGGTTTATTTGGGAGTACGTAGTAATGATCATGGCAGAGCTCTGAGCAAAGATAGCCCATTTCTTTAACCCAGGCCTAAATGGATATTCGTAGGCAGTTAATACTCAACTGGAAATACATACATATGAAAACGTCTTTGTAGTCTTTCATGCTAAAAAGCATGAACCAAGATAAAGTACGGTTTCACCGCACGTGCACACGGTACGACAGGAAGTGATGGATTAGCAGAGGTTCATGTTAACAAACATGAACAAAGCTGAACACATCGTCAACTTGTAGGTGGGTCAGCAAGGACTCTGAATTGCTCCAATCCGCGTAGCCTGCGAAGCGGCGTAAAGGGCGAAGAAGAAGGGGAGAAGAGAGGAAGGAGGCGGAGGGGGGATTGCTTCCTCTCTTCTCCCCTCTTCCCGTACTTCTTCTCTTCTTCGCCCTTTATGCCGCTTCGCAGGCTACCCCAATCGTGACATCTATAGCTATATTGGCCGTTTATCGTGAAGCTCGATCAGTACCGATAAGAAAGCAAAATCCTGATCAAAGGAAAAACACTCATATTAACCAATTAGCTTAATTTTGCTTTGCTAAAAACATTAATCACTTCATATTGAATTCCGTAATCCCAGAAGAGCACAACATAAAAATACTGGCAGCTCTAAGTTACACACTTCAGTGTCTCCGGTAGGATTTTCAAGCCTGTTTTATACGGTTTTATAACTCGGTGCACTGGTAAAGGTTTGTGCAAAACCGGACTCGAGACAGAAGCTTGTTCACAACACAGTGTGTCCTTGCTTACTGAAGGTTGTGTTTCGTGTCCACCATGTGCGTGCGACAATAATAAAACTTGCGTCTCGTGCATTGTGTCATTGAAGTGGGTCATGGCGGAGATTTTATGGCCGAGTACGTCGGTGATTGAGTAAAGTGTCGTTTCGACTTGTATATTAGTAGAACTTCTGATATAAGATATAGATATAGATATCCTAATACACTTGAAGTTGCACAACCACATCTTCGAACTACTTGCATTGTGGTGGATTTCCAAGTCTGCATGATTCAATATTGTGCAACTTTTTGTTTTGGGTTCAAGCCAAACTCAGTCCTGCTCCATATTTGCAAATGCTAGTCATGGAGGCCAAACACTTGCTGATTATATATCACAGAAATCAGGCATTTTTCCATTCGTTAAATTTTAAAATCTCTGACTTTATTATCCCTTTTAGGTTATGTTGCCAAAAGCGAAAACGCCTGAGAGATCTTCATATTTTAAAATAAAACAGTTGCCGAAAGCCTGAATGAAAAAAAGCATGTAAGTATTTTGCCTTTTTCGGTTCATAAATTGTTAAACATTTTCCTGAATACAGTTTGCTCTTTTTCCAAGCACCATATAAATATAAAGAGCTATAACTTAAAAAGAATTCGCGATTTCATTATCGTCTGCAATCATACGACGATAGGTACAAAATCATAGTAACATGACCGAGTATTTCAGCCGCACTAACATATCAGGGGTCAGCGATGCCTAGCGCCTAACTGTGTGGGATATGTTTTGCAAGATGTAAACTAATAGGGATTACAACATGTTGCCTTAGGCACTTAAAATAAAGAGAAGGCCGTAACAGTACACTTTTAACCCGCCGGAAATCAGGAATCAACAAAATAGACTCCGGTCGTAAGGTTATGCCTGTTTTATCCTAATGTTTTCACAGTACATATACGGGCTATGTTGCCTTAGGCACTTCAAATAAAGAGAAGGCCGTATAAACAGTGCACTTTAATTTAACCCTCCGGAAATCAGAAATCAAAAAAATGGAGTCCGGTCGTAAGGTTCTGCCTGTTTTATCCTAATATTTTCATAGTACATACGGGCTATCTTCCTCTTTAGCTATCACATGCAGGTAGCCTAAGCTTCCGATCTGTGAAGGCGATTACGAGAGAATGTATGAAATGTTCTCTATTATTGCTGTAATGCCCTTCAAGGGGCTGTGTCATGGGGAGTCGGTTATTTTTAACGATTTTCATAATATCTGAACTGACGAACATAGCGCACGTGTGAGATGGGTTAAAATCAAAACAAATGAAATGACTAACAAACTGTTCATAGACGTACAGTCTTCAGGGAAAATATTGCATACCATTTCAATCAAGCATTAAGGTAGAAGACTTCAAGTGTTTGTAGCCAAGTAACAGCCACCAATCGAATGTTGACTACATATATGCACAACACCATGGCATAGCCCCTTTAAATGTTTGTGTTTCAAATTTAAACCTTCGCTTTCCTTTGTAAACTACCTAAACTACCCAGGAATCGCCAGACATTAAAGGTAATCACTACAAGGAAAAAGAAAGTTTTTGAAACATTTTATTAGATTTAAGAGCATAATAGCGATACAAGAGACAATTTCATACATTTTTGTATAATCGCTTACACAGATCGTAAGCTTGGGCTACCTGTGCAGCTAATAAAGTCTTAGGAAACCCTTGCTGTTGGAACAAGTTGCCGTTAAATTGTTGGCAATATGGTCTAAGTCGAAAATATGTTGAAAACATTAGGAAATATTATAGGTTTTGAAAAAAATGCCATGAGTAGGAGCCATTTTCGGCGCGGGCGCCGCCATTTTGGATGTGATGACGTTTTTTGGCGGTCCCTATTGTTACAAGACAAAAGCTTATTGTTTTTAGCAATAGAGTGGTAAAGTGTGACGTCACGAATTTGCTAATTTCTGAATTTTAAATTTTGGTCCATCGATATTGAAAGACCAACTCAAAAGAATGTTGCACACCAAAAATGAGGTGAATTGGTTAAAATGCGGCTGAGATATGAGCAGCTGAATACATAATTTTCTTTAACAAATCACTGTATTTTCAGCTCAGTTCTAAACTTTTAGAACTGAGCTGAAAATACAGTGATTTGTTAAAGAAAATTATGTATTCAGCTGCTCATATCTCAGCCGCATTTTAACCAATTTGCCTCATTTTTGTTGTGTAAAGTTATTTCACGGCGGTCTTTCAGACTCGATGTTCAAATATTATTAAAGCGAATTTTTTGTTTTGTGACGTCATCACTTTACCACTCTATAGGGACCGCCGTGAAACGTCATCAGAACCAAGATGGCGGCGCCCGCGCCGAAAATGGCTCATACTCATGTCCAATTTTTTTCAAAAACTAAAATATATTTTCCATTTTTGTCAACACATTTTCAACCTAGCTAGACCATATTGCCAACAAATTAAAGGCAACTTGTTCCAACAGCCAGGGTTTCCTTTAAACAACGACTGTTGGATCAACGGGTTCGAATAAAAACGATTCTGTGATTTCGTTGTTAATCGAGGAGAGGTCGGCTAAAAGAATAAGTGATGACTCTGGTTACTGCCGACCAAAGTCGATCTAAGTTGACCAGTTGCAGCTATCGGTGATTGCTTGTGATGGTAGGACATACAGACATCGATACGGAAGATAAATCACTTACTTCCCTAATGAGCTTTTAATTTCAGTATCAGTTGGACGGAAATTTCGTGAGCCTCTTTTGCGCCGGTTCACTGTCAAAGTTGCGTTGCCTTCTTGTAAAATAGATTGCCTTGCTTAACCCAGGGGTGAATCCAGGGCCTTGTAAAATGAGGGTTTGATCGAAAAACCCCACCCGTTCTCTCAATCAAACCCCAAAAGCAAGCAAACGTATAGATCGACCCGTCGCTAGACATTATACGTCACTGATTGAATGTTGAGAATATCGTGTTGCGTACTAACAATTCCGAAGGAAATCTGATATTGTTACCTAGTCTGATTGGTTCCGACTATTTATTGATTGCCATTTAAAGGTCTTACTCTGACTCCCGATGGCATTGGGTCTACAGCTTCATAGCACGTGGAAAGACTTCCTTTCTCGACCTCCCTTTTATAAAGAAAAACAAAGAAGTTGCCATGATCGAACTCCCATTTCGAACCCACAACTGAGCGTAGAAGGTGCTGCCTTTGTGCAACGATCTCGTTCTCGAACTGCAACCGCATAGACCTTCACGTCTTCTCGGAATAAAGACGTAAAATCGTAGGTCCCACGTCGGCCTCTATAGTTTATCAGTCTCACCAGACTGTCACGAGTTACCGACGTTAAATAAGGTCGCTTTACCTTTATCTTTACCTTTTTTCATTGACATTATCTAGCATCGAGTCAAATCTTCAGGCAAGCTCACCCTGCTCTTGGTAGACTACAAGAATCCATCCCAAACACTCTACAATGGCGACTGCTGTGAGAACCTTAGCTGGTGCATCGGACAGTGTGATAACTTCTTCAAGTTCTGCGCGACATCTGTTGACTCTACCGCGCAGTGCTCTATGGGTAGTGGCATCACGAAGATGCTTGGGGACGACGGGTTTAGTTTTCCTGGTCAGGGACAGGATCTCGGTGGAGGAATGACAAATCCTATTACTTACACATTTAAAGAATGGAAGGTAAGTGGTATCATATGGCGTTCGTCAAGTCAAATGTATGACATAAGGACGTGATTATTCTCTAACTACGCATGTCCGATGCGCGGTAAGAAATGAGAAGGGTCTGGGTTCGAGAATGTGGAAATGGTACCAAGGGAAGCAATGCTGACGCTATTGCATCATTGGATGCCTATAATGACAAATGCAATGGTCATGAAGAAAGGTGCATAGTGTATAAGACGGTAGATTACGGCCCATTGGTTTGCGATACTTGCCACACGCTATGTGTGACGTAGCTGATAATTAACCAATCTCCTCTCTTAGCTCGTCTCTAGAATCAATAGCAGCATTATATGGGCTGAGGTAAAGTGTCACTAGAGCCTCATTTTGCTCGCTACGCCGTGCGACGAGCCCCAGTAAGGGCAAAACAGCTGGCCCCGGCTGCATTCTAGTTTTGAGCGCTTCTCATGTCAGGTTTAGCTAACCGTAGTACTATGCTGAAAGAGTTTGCATGGCTTTTATAGAGCTTTCATAGCTCTGGCCATTTTATATACTGTTTAATAAACGAGCAGCAGTGTTTTATCAGATTTACAAACACGAGGGCGCTGCCCGACTGCTTTTAGATCTGATAAAACATGTGCTGCGAGTTTATTGAACGGCTTCAAACACGTTGATGTATCGAGTCATGTTCTTCAGTAATTTTGGCGATATGACCTATTTCGGCCGATAAAATCGAAGCACAATTTTTATGTAAATGAAGACCGTATCTATATGAGATTTAAAACAACCACTCATTAAACCTGCATTTCTTTTGGTCTTTCTTCATGAATTATTCATGAGGTTTTGTATTTCATAATAAAATGTCGTATATATATATACTACCTTCTGATACTACTTATAATAACGTTACCGTAGTGTATTTTAGTGCTTATATAATAATGATAGAAGACAATCGTAAAACATAAGGCAGCTGGGTTGCTGTCCAAAACAAACTTTCCATTCAACCAATCAAATAAGGTAAATAATTCATTTAACCAACCAAATAAGGTCAATAATTCAACCACGTGCACTGCTTATCGTCCATAGGGTGCATCAATCACCATCGAGGTCTGGGATGATGACGGCGGCCATATTATTGGTAAACTGGACGACTTCGTTGACAAATACACTCTAACAATCAATGAAATTCCCGCCAAGAACAAACAGTCGTCCAACGCCAGGCATCACAAACTTTGTGGCCGCAGATCTTGTATGAATATTCGCACACGCCTCTACTGCGATGCAAACTTCCTAGTGCCAGGCTGCACGGAATATTGCGTGTCACGTGACAACGATGAGGATGGATACTACACGTGTGATTATGACTTAGGACGCAAGGTATGCCGGGAAGGATGGTATGATCCGTTGACAAACTGTACAAAGATGAAGAAGTTTTGTGTTTCTAGAAACGATACGTTGGGACATTACGAGTGTGATCCCGTTAATGGTGACAAAATATGCCTAGACGGCTGGACGGCGGAAAACTGTACTGAAGGTAAGAACAGGCCTCTGTGGGTTTGTCAGATAGTAAATCGTGTACCATACCTATACATGCAAGGAAAGCTAAAGCAGCTGAGGACAAAAAACGGCTACATTTACGGTTGGACATTAACCCTTTTCTTCTCCTAATCCCTTTGTAGCAAAAGCGTCTTCAATCCTGCTCGTCCCAACGCCTGCAGTCAGCTTCCGTGTCAAGCAGACAAGGTAGAGAAATACTGAACTGTAAAAGGTCACGTTCTTTCTTTTCTTAAAACATGTGTTCTTTGTATAGACCAGTTTACGGTTCATGCGCAGTTGTACAAGATGTTAAACAATCGTGGCCGCCAGTTGGAACTCAAGACTTGAACAACTGCGCATGAACCGTAAACTGGTCTAGATTCAGTAGTACGCGCGCTCTGATTGACTGATTACCGTGTTTGCGTGAGGCTTTATAAGATAGATTCAATAGTACGCGTGCTTTGATTGGCTGTTACCCAAGTTTGCATGAGGCTATGTAAACACCGGTATGATTTCAAGCGAGCGACATTGAGATTTTCTTGAACATTTCTCATGTTATATTTCATAAAATAAAACAGTTATGTATTCACATCACGTTATGTAAGCACTCAGGTAGTTGTAGAAATACTCTGCAAGAGTCTCGTATTTACACAATTCTTTCGTGTTTACATAACGCTTTATACAGCGCAAAACGCACGCTCTGATTGGTCGATAGCCATGTGTTATTAGAGTACAGATACACAGATGACGTCACGATTTGCATGAAATTATTTCCTATCCTCCTTTTTCTCTAATTATTGTATACAACAAATATATGTCATTTTGCCGCGGGTCTGTTCTCTTATAGATGCATTGATGACGTCACAACGTGACGAGAACAACAACACTCGACTGCGCCTCGCGGCGTCCTTCTTTGTTGTCGTCATGTTGTGACGTCATCTGTGCATCTATAAGAGGACAGATGCACGGCCAAATGATATCTGTTTGTTAAACACAGAAACTGTTGTCTATTTATTAATTTATAAAATAGTAGTACTTCTAATTCAATGAATCGTTTACTTCCCACAGTGGACAAATGTCAAAAAGGGTAAATTGAAGCTTGCTGTTAAAGGTCATATCACCAAGTTCTGTCGCCTTCAACCACGGACGTGCGGCATCAGTCGCAACCTAGTAACAAACAGGTGAAGCTTTTAACAAGCTAGCTCAGTTTGTTCCGCAATGTACCCTACCGGTGGTGCACGTATATTAGCACAGCCGTCTACGCTCCCAAATAATTGGTGATTAAGTAACAGACTCACTAAAATATTTTTATTTCGAGGCATTTGTTATTTATAAGGAGATAGAGAGCTCTGTGTGGCATCGCAGAGAGAGAGAGAGGTGGGGGGGGGGGGGGGAGTGGACAGAGGTATCTGATTTCCTCAGGCTATTTATTATGGTTTTCGTTAAAGTGCGACCCTGTCTCGTCTGTAAGATTAGATTTAGCCGACTGTCGATCAAATGCGCACCGTCCAGAATTAATTAAGTCTGGGCGGCACGCGTTTGAAAGCTTTGTTTGTGACAAGACTTCGCGTTTGATTGACGGTCGGCTAAAGTGAATTTACAGACGAGACTTCCAGGGTCGCACTTCAACGAAAACGGTTAAAAGTACAGACATCTACAATTCGTCTCGTCATTCACATTTTATCCAATAAGAGTTGAGGCGGAGCACAAAGACGTTCAAAGAATCTAAAACTATAACTGAAGAACGTCTGGGTCACGTAAATATCAAAAGCGCTGTTCATAGTCAATAAATATCTTATTTTTGCTGCCGCAGCGAGCGGTACTATTTTGGCGCATTGCATTGTGGTTATGCGCACGGATACGAGAAATCAATGCGCGCGGACCATAATGCAATCTATGCTTTTACTACAGCGAGTGTAAATTAATTGTGATCGTCTTCGTTTGTATTTTTACCATCAGTGCTCCTTATATTTAGTCTCGTGTTATGATGTGAGGTTTACTCACCCACGAAATATATTTTGTAACTCGATGATCATGCTAGATTGACGACTCTATGGAGTCACTGGAGTCGTTTAATCGGACTCAGTGTGAGCGAATAGTTTGATAGTTTGGGCCATGCATGGTGCGGAAATAATGACTATTTTCCAAAGAGCAAGATCTCTCCTTTTATCAACATGATTAGCAAGAAATAATTTTCTTCTATTACCTTCGATAAATTCAAATAAATATAGTTACAATTTGAAAAGTGGCAGTAGGGTTCAAAACACATCAATTAGCATATCTCAATTACATTTCCGGTGTTTACGCGTCATCGGACTCTAATTTATGCATGCCTGAACAGCAGTTTTTTGCTGGGAATCTTAAAAAAATGTCGGGAAGTGGCACACACAGGGAATTTACCGGGAAATTATTGATATATCGGGACAAACTAAAAATAAATCGGGACAACGTTTGAGAAACACGCCACAGCTCACAATAGATTCATCTAACACACATCACACCTTGACATTTTTGTTACCCAGCAATATATGTTTCCTGCCAAAAACCTACTGTAGGTTTTCTTGTAATACTTTTCCTTAACTGAGCGGCAGCATTCACTACCTATTTGGTATGCTGATATTTAGCTAGTCCCTCCATGACATTTTTTATTTGCACGGCGTAAATGTGACACTGTTTAAGTTAAAGTATATTCTCGTTTTCTTATTCTCCCAGAACAAACCTGTTTAACACATCTGATGTCCTGATGAAAGTCCAGAACACATCCACTGGAGATATTTCTGTAACAATACAAGTAAAGCTTCCAAATAAAGTATCTAACAAACCTGGCGTAGGTATGCATTGAATTGGATATTTTCGTAAAATCACATTCCTTAGTTGTAACTGATTTAGCAGGCTGAGTCCGCCGGTAAATCGAGTGAACAGTAGATTCTTGTTCTCACCTTTCATAATATACTCAACCAAATATCTGGATTCTGATTGGTCAATAACGAGTGCATAAAAACGTTATAGAGTGCACAGTCACATGCTCTCGGCAAATGTTTGCTCAGTATATTATAAACGAAACATCGCACGAACTGCTCGTGTTATACTTGATTTATAGGCACTGAGTGATATTTTGAAATTTCTCAAATTGCACTCGCCTAAAGGCTCGCGCAATTATCAGAACTTTCAAAATATCTTTCAGTGCCCATAAAAAAATCGTATAGCACTCGCGTTCATGCGATTTCGTCTACATATCACACCACACCATACTACGTCATACCACGCAACACCACACCACGCCATACAATGCCACACCACATCAAACCACGCCACACCACACCACACCACACCACACCATACCACACCACACCACACCATACCACACCATACCACACCATACCATACCACACCATACCACACCATACCACACCATACCACACCATACCATGCCAAACCACACTACACCACACCATGCCACACCATCCATACCATACCACACCATACCATGCTACACCACACTACACCAAACCAAACCAAACCAAACCACACCATCCATACCATACCATACCACACCACACCATCCATACCACACCATACCATGCTACACCACACTACGCCACACTACACCATCCATATCATACCACACCACACCACACCATCCATACCATACCACACCATACCATGCTACACTACACTTCACCAAACCACACCACACCACACCATCTATACCATACCATACCATACCATACCACACCACACCATCCATACCACACCATACCATGCTACACCACACTACCACACTACACCACACCATCCATACCATACCATACCACACCACACCATCCATACCACACCATACCATGCTACACCACACTACCACACTACACCACACCATCCATACCACACCATACCATGCTACACCACACTACACCACACTACACCATCCATATCATACCACACCACACCACACCACACCACACCACATCATCTATACCATACCACACCATACCATGCTACACTACACTACACCAAATCACACCACATAATCCACACCATACCATACCACACCACACCACACCATACATACCACACCATACCATGCTACACCACACTACACCATCCATATCATACCACACCACACCATCCATACCATACCACACCATACCATGCTACACTACACTACACCAAACCACACCATCCATACCATACCACACCACACCATCCATACCATGCCATACCACACCATACCATGCCAAACCACACTACACCACACCATACCATCCATACCATCCATACCACACCATACCATACCATTCCAAACCACACTACACCACACCATACCATACCATACCATACCATACCACACCACACCATCCATACCACACTACACCACATCATACCATCCATACCATACCATACCATGCCATTCCAAGCCATACTACACCACACCACACCATACCAGACCAGACCACACCATACCATGCCAAACCACACCATACCATACCATTATAATGGGCTCCTGTAGACATGTAATGATATAAACCCTGAAAAGATATATCCTCATATTAGAAATAAATCTATTATGTAAAAACCCGCTACGTATTCGAATCAATTGCGGCTAGTAAGTAATTAATAATACAAATAAAAATTGATGGCAACATAAGAAATATTTACAAAAATACGTGTTTTTTTTCGAGGTTTCTGTTATACAAATTGAGTTTGTCCGTCGAGGAACTATCGGCTGATAGTTGCCCGCGGAAATTTGATGTTCTTAAAACAAATATAAGCCCGAGAACGCATGCTAGTTTTAAGAGCATCAAATTTCCAAGGGAAACTATCAGCTGATAGTTCCAAGACAAACGTAACACACTCTATTTGTAGTTATTGTTCATCACGAAATTGTCTTCCGCTCTCAGCGGGCACTACCGCCTGATAGTTTGCCGGACAACTATCACGTCACGCGATCGCTTTTGGCCAATGAGCGCGCGCCAAAATTTTGTGGTGAACTATAACGCCTGATAGTTTGCCTCCGCAGACGACAACTATCACGTCACGTGATCACTTTCAGCCAATGGGCGCGCGCTAAAATTATGTGGTGAACAATAGCACCTGATAGTTGGCGAGGAGAGGGCCCCGGGTATATACTTCATGGTAGTGGTTCGTTCCATATAGTCTCCTTGCATAATACTGTAAAACAGTAGAGAAAATGATTATGCAGGGAGACTATATGGAGCGAAATACTATCATGAAGCATATACCAGGCCCTGAGTCAACTATCACGCTCTAGAGAAACCACGAGCGAGAAGGCTAATTGTTTTAGCATCACCATGCAAGCTGTCGATTTATATTGAGAAAAATCTTTGAAAAGCGTTAGAGAATAAGCAATTTTCTACGCGCGCGTTTATTCGAAATTGCCGCGTCGTCTATCAATCGATAGACGGTGCCTGCGTAATGCTTGGTTATGCACTGGTTAGCTCAGTTGGTAGAGCACGGTCTAGAGTACGGGAAGTCGGGGGTCCGAACCCGGCCGCGTCCTTGGGCAGGGACGTTTATAAGCCGTTGGCCTTGTCTCCTTCTACTTCTAATCAGTATTTGAAGGGGACGTGAAAGAACCTGTTGTACTACTCGCAAAAGAGAAGGGGATTGTCACCCGGTACAGCAGCCTGGCCATTGCACTAACCATACACTCAACATTGTAAACTGCGTGGCAGCCATTGGCGCCGTAATTCACTGACGGGATATGTCAGTAAAATGTAAAGCGCCATGAGACTGTGGTATATGGCGCTATATAAATATGGCCTATTATTATTATTATTACATCATCAACTCTTAGCATAGACACATAAGGGTGTTGAAACGTCTAACGGCCATACTGTGCTTTAGTGCCATGATCTGGATTATTCAGCGAATAAAAATGACCATATATGGAATAAAATGGCAACCGGCTTCTGTATCTAGACAAGACTGTCACGCTAGGCTAGACTGTATTTTCCAAATATAGTACTTTTTATTCACTAAATAATCCAGAGTATGGGGCCGCTGTTACACGTTTCAACTCCCTTAATATATGATTCTGATCTTAGCTAATCATACCCTATTGTTTATAAGTTAAAACTTCCTCGCCGAAGCAGACTGACACTATTTATTACAAAAACTAGTCACTTATTTCATTATCTTTTTGCACGTTATGTTCGTACAGTTATACATTTTTTTTGTCAAACTTTTAACAGGTACGTTGCCGTCTGCAGTGCTAAAGAAAATTATTGAGCAGAACAAAGTGACCATCGGAACGGCCATTGGAATGAAGGTATCAGTAAGGAGGCTCGGTGTATCAACTGATGAACCAATCAGTGAAGAATGTACAACAACCAAACCTACAAGCTCAGCCGGAATCATCAGCACTTCACCAACCACGTTGATTACGATATTTGACGGGCCCTTGCCGTTTGTATTGGGTGCTCTGGTTACTGTGTTGATCTTGTTTATATCAGTCATGGGAATCAGACGTTGTTTAAACAGGTCAGTTTGATGTAGTTGCTGGGGTCCAGGAGCCCATTACCAGGAGCGTCCATCTCCCATTCTAGATCTGTGAGTCAGCGTATGACCGGATTCAGCTATATTTAGAACAGATCTCACGGGAATTCACGTGCCCACACTTTGGGAATCCAATCAAACCATAGTCAGGACAATGCAGCGTTAGTAAGATCACCTCAAAGATCAATAGATCATTCTTAATCTCGATAATTACGGCAAGCATATGCACGATCGCAGCAGAGTCAGAAGGCAGTTACTCGGGAAACATGTTCTAAAAATAGCTCAAACCGGTCATGCGCTGACTCACGGGTATAGTATATATGGACGCTCCTGGGAATGGGCTCCTGTTGTCATGTAAACCGGTCATACGCTGACTCACGGGTATAGTATATATGGACGCTCCTGGGAATGGGCTCCTGTTGTCATGTAAACCGGTCATACGCTGACTCACGGGTATAGTATATATGGACGCTCCTGGTAATGGGCTCCTGTTGTCATGTAAACCGGTCATACGCTGACTCACGGGTATAGTATATATGGACGCTCCTGGTAATGGGCTCCTGTTGTCATGTAAACCGGTCATACGCTGACTCACGGGTATAGTATATATGGACGCTCCTGGTAATGGGCTCCTGTTGTCATGTAAACCGGTCATACGCTGACTCACGGGTATAGTATATATATGGACGCTCCTGGTAATGGGCTCCTGTTGTCATGTAAACCGGTCATACGCTGACTCACGGGTATAGTATATATGGACGCTCCTGGTAATGGGCTCCTGTTGTCATGTAAACCGGTCATACGCTGACTCACGGGTATAGTATATATGGACGCTCCTGGTAATGGGCTCCTGTTGTCATGTAAACCGGTCATACGCTGACTCACGGGTATAGTATATATGGACGCTCCTGGTAATGGGCTCCTGTTGTCATGTAAACCGGTCATACGCTGACTCACGGGTATAGTATATATGGACGCTCCTGGTAATGGGCTCCTGTTGTCATGTAAACCGGTCATACGCTGACTCACGGGTATAGTATATATGGACGCTCCTGGTAATGGGTTCCTGTTGTCATGTAAACCGGTCATACGCTGACTCACGGGTATAGTATATATGGACGCTCCTGGTAATGGGCTCCTGTTGTCATGTAAACCGGTCATACGCTGACTCACGGGTATAGTATATATGGACGCTCCTGGTAATGGGCTCCTGTTGTCATGTAAACCGGTCATACGCTGACTCACGGGTATAGTATATATGGACGCTCCTGGTAATGGGCTCCTGTTGTCATGTAAACCGGTCATACGCTGACTCACGGGTATAGTATATATGGACGCTCCTGGTAATGGGATCCTGTTGTCATGTAAACCGGTCGTACGCTGACTCACGGGTATAGTATATATGGACGCTCCTGGTAATGGGCTCCTGCTGGGGTCTTTTTTATTTTTACAACTAAAACTGACCTAAAACTAACCCTAACCCCAACCTATAACCAGGGGCGCCGTACGCCCGGACGCACGTGCGTCACTCGTACCTATCAGGCTTTGGACGAGTGGAATTCCCTCCCATCCAAAATACGAGGTTCGAACTCATTAGCCAATTTTAAAGTGTATTTAACTTTTTAACTTTTTAGATTTCTTATTGTATATACATTTTTATCAATTTTTTACTTATCATTGTTATTAATTAGTTGTAACTATCCTATCTAAACTTTATTTTTCTTTATTAGTTATATTACACAGGGCCCCATTGAAAAACTCCTCGGAGATATGGGCACCCTATCTAAACATAGTTATTATTATTATTATTATTAATTTTACGTTTTACTTTTTCTTGGTTTGTTGGGGGTGGTGGTGGTGTGGCCCTTTGAGTTGAAATTTCACAAGTGTGCGTCACTCCGCAAAAATCCTGTCTATACGCCCCTGAAAACCTAACCCTAATTCCGATTTTCGGGTCCAGGCCTGATTCAGTTTCGTAAAAATATATCGAATTCCGGTTTTAGCCAATCAGATTGTTGAACTTACAAGGTTATAGACTATTCAGAATAATCAAATAGGGAGAAATTAAATTCTGATTCGTTCTCACAATAACTTGGAAATCTGGGTTTTGGAGCAATCCGTTTTTTCTCATATAACCGGTTCCGGTTCTGGACCACATGGCCGCAACACATACCTACCCATTTATCATACAAGTGCCCCCTCCCCTCCCCTCCCCAACACACATACACTGCCCCCCACCCCCCTCCAGGAATAACCATCGATCAGAGAAGAACAATAATTATTGTGTCGCAATCGCAATAAAACTGTCCCATACAACACACATGTTCCACATACGGGAGCTTTCGGTTTGCAAATGCGAGACCTTCGTAACCAGTATAATCTGACCAACAGTAATAACCAGTATTGTTAAATTTACTTTTAGAATCGAAATATCATTAATGCTACAGCACTTGACCTCGTTAATATTGTGTTTAAGGCAAAACAGAATACGTCAAGTCAAGATTTCATCTGATCATCCTTTTCGCCTACAAGAAGAGGAGTTGATTGTGTTCTCGCCATGTGAGGCCTCACTTGTCAGTGTAAAGCCAACTAAAACTTCACTGATCCCAGTAAAGGTATTATACTAATTATGTGGGACAAACTACGGCATGCCCGTAACCGTGCTGTGTCGTATTTCTGTAATTTGATTGGATCAGCAGGACAAAAAATTTGGGAAACCATTTCAACGTCACGGCATGCCGTAGGTAACCGTGCTGTAGCCAGTGCTGTAGCCAGTGCTGTAGCCAGTGTTGTAGTTTGTCCCACTCATACGAAATATGCTCTATCATAGCCATGCAAGCCACCGACTATCAGCAAACTCGCAATCTTTTTGGGTACGCAGGCACCGTCTATTTACCGGCAGATAGTTGGCTGGGGGCCTGAGTGAACTATGAAAGTCTATAGAAACCAAGAGCGAGCAAGTATAGTCCAGTTTGGCATTGACCGAGAATTACCGCTGGATGCGATGACTACAGACGCATTTACTCAACGTTTGTCTCATTGTGATGTTAAATATTCTGCACCTTCTCGCTGAAATAATATTTTACATCAGAATGAGACTGACGTTGAGTCTTGAAATGCATTATATATGTTAAATAGCTACATAACATACAGTATATCTTAGGTTTACCTGTAACTCTAGCCGACTGGAGTTTAGACTTCAGTTGGTATCCATGATAATAACAGAAGTCTTGATACTTTCGCCAAACCGATGGACCATTATATCTTTGACGAGGTTCTGCAGTTATATTTCAGCAACAATGTCCTACACCATAACGGTATTTTTTTTCAGGATGTTTTTTTATATTGTTTTCTTCTTTTTCTTTTAGAGCGATACGCAGCCATTTTTATTTAAATTGCGCATTACACCATCCCCCCACCGCACCCCCCTCCTTTAGAAATATAATCGCCTGTCCCTGATAAATTACGATTTTCGTTAGTGTCACAGTATTAGTTCCCTGGGTGACAGAAGCCCGAAGAAATAAGAAAGGACAAGAAAGGAAGAGAGGGGAAGTATAGAAGAGAAAGACCTCTGGTGTAATTCGTTGAGAATCTCAGTCTATATAAGCCGAGTTACAAATCAATATATATAACACGTCAAACCGGTTTTGCTGGGCAATGGTAAGCCAATGAAAATCACTTTTATATTTACATCGAAGTGAGATTCTCAACGGATTCGACTAGATTCCCTTCTATTCTCCGGCTTTCTCTCTTCGCCCTTACTTATTTTATAACTAATACATACTTAAAAGGTGTGACAAGCATTTATTTCTATTTTAACTTTTTTTCAGTTTCAGAAGACAGTTCTTCGATCCAGGAGCGGAAGTATAGCATCACAGAAGAGTTACCTCGTCCCATTCGCGCCTGACTCAAGCACGTCTTAGAATAGAGGTTTACAAACATTATTACGAAACTATGACGGAGTACTGTGTGATGCCGTACATCCCTGGAGACATACATCATCTAACGGTCAACACAGAGAAAATACAAGTACATTCTAAACTTGAGAAAGTGGTTACAGCCGGATTGACTATCAGATCCATTGTACAAGCCTGCGCAAGCCTAGTGTCTAAGTCTTGGATCTTAAGAGGTCACACGGCTGGACAACCATGTGACGTCATAAGATCCAAGATGGCGGCGCGCGGGAAATTACAGAGTTCCTAAGGAGGAATTGCTCACTCATTCTGATTGGCTAAAAATGCATAGATTAGCATGCAGTGGTTTTAAAATTTAAAAATTTGACAGGAATCGAGTGACGATGGTTGTTTAGTATAATGGTTGCTGCCTTACGAGTAGGAGGAGCGGGGTTCGAGTTCCAGAAAACTTGGCTCTCAATTTTTCTTACCTCAACATTTTCTTGAGAGGTATTTCTTGAGAACCCTAGCTCTAGGTAGGTAAGATCTTGTTTACTGACCGGTTAGTTTTTTTTATGGTTCAGGGTAGGGTTTTAGTTAGTTTATGTTGTCATTTCATAAATTAATTAAGTGAGCGATTCCTCTCCGTAGGAGCTCGTGGGAAATTCAAATGAGTTTTATGGACAAGAAAATTTATCTAGTGTACAATTTACAAGAGGCAGACACAGCAATAGATTTAGGCATCCATTAGGAACATTTGAGAGTAATCATTGTCTTTCAGCCGAAGTTCCCATGATGGCGTCACATATTACAACTACCAGAACTCTTTGCGCGAATCCTTTTGTTCCTCTAATTTGGACCATTGTCTTGGAATTCTCAAAGGAGTTTTAAAATCTGAATGAGGAAAAGAATTTGAAAAGATTTTGGTAGTTGTAGTAAAATGACACCATAATGAAAATGTCCTATTGTGGCTCACGATGTGTAAATATGACTAAGGTTCAACCTTTTAGAGAAATGCAAGTAGTTTTAATTTATATAAGTGTTATTGGCAAGTTCTAGTTTATCAACGTGTTCTAATGTTGAGTTTACAAAGCCACTCTTGTAACACTGGGATGATTTTATTTTCACAAGAACCAAGCGGTGATAAGCCAAGACATCACAATAGCTGATATCAGGAGCCCATTACCAGGAGCGTGCATCTCCATATTAGGTCATTACCAGGAGCGTTCATCTCCATATTAGGTCATTACCAGGAGCGTGCATCTCCATATTAGGTCATTACCAGGAGCGTGCATCTCCATATTAGGTCATTACCAGGAGCGTGCATCTCCATATTAGGTCATTACCAGGAGCGTTCATCTCCATATTAGGTCATTACCAGGAGCGTGCATCTCCATATTAGGTCATTACCAGGAGCGTGCATCTCCATATTAGGTCATTACCAGGAGCGTGCATCTCCATATTAGGTCATTACCAGGAGCGTGCATCTCCATATTAGGTCATTACCAGGAGAGTGCATCTCCATATTAGGTCATTACCAGGAGCGTGCATCTCCATATTAGGTCATTACCAGGAGCGTGCATCTCCCAGATTAGGTCTGTCCAACAACAGAACAGATGATGTAGCTATTTTTAGCTTTGTGTTTCCCGCGAAAGTAGACAAAGGATACCTGCACTAAACCAATCACACGACGAAACGTGACTTCTCATTATGCATTCACGCAGCTATTTTCCTATGCTGGGGAGCGCACAATGTCCGCAGCACAAGCAACCATTTTATTTCGCGGGAATCGGATATCTATAAATAGCCACATCGTCTACTGTGCTGTGGGCGCTACCCATCACATAGGTACGCTCCTGGTAATGGGCTCCTGGTGATATATACTATAACTAGCCACATCGTCTACTGTGCTGTGGGCGCTACCCATCACATAGGTACGCTCCTGGTAATGGGCTCCTGGTGATATATACTATAACTAGCCACATCGTCTACTGTGCTGTGGGCGCTACCCATCACATAGGTACGCTCCTGGTAATGGGCTCCTGGTGATATATACTATAACTAGCCACATCGTCTACTGTGCTGTGGGCGCTACCCATCACATAGGTACGCTCCTGGTAATGGGCTCCTGGTGATATATACTATAACTAGCCACATCGTCTACTGTGCTGTGGGCGCTATCCATCACATAGGTACGCTCCTGGTAATGGGCTCCTGGTGATATATACTATAACTAGCCACATCGTCTACTGTGCTGTGGGCGCTATCCATCACATAGGTACGCTCCTGGTAATGGGCTCCTACTGACATACAGTAGCGTCTAAGAATAGCAGTTTCAGCGGTATGGGCTTTTGTCACACGGCGGCCATGTTGGCTTGAAACAATAGATTTCCCACGTGTAGCCTCGTACTGAGCAGTTTCAGAACGAGTTCACGCGTGCAAAACAAAGGTTTTTATACTTCTGGGATTAAACATGGTCGGTGAAATCATAGGGGGGGGGGGGGCAAAAAAAAAATTGTAGTGCTTTTGTAGGGGGGTCATCAAAGATTTTACCTATTCCTTGACGTACCTGTCATGTAATGAAATTGTTGTTGTAATGCTAAGCCAATGTTTAGTCCAGAACACAGTGTTTAGAGAGAAGTAAATCTCAAAAATTTAGGCTCGGGCCTTCGCAACATTTAGGCACAGTCTGCTTTGTTTCCTGGATACGCAGGATGGTATTCTCTAAGCTCATGATCAAAGGCACATCCCCATAGCACAGATAATGCATCGGTCTCCAGGAGATTAGTTATACTAATACTGAGCTCTTTTTCATTTATTTGGGACTACGGAACAATGCAATATGATGCAATATAATGCACGAATTAACAGCACTTATTTAAAGTACGCATGCGGGAAGGATGGTGAGGTAGAGATTTTCAGAAGAATACCTGTATATACCTGTTTTATACTATACTATCATGGAAAATACCATAAATCTAGACTGAACAATAGTAAATGTAATAGATTACATATGTACAGTATATGCAGTTTACATTCTTTCTTGCACATCCATCTTTTTTGTTTGAGGGGGAGTCAATAAAGTTTTGAGCAATTTTATAGGGGGGTCATCTAAGTTTTAATTCATTCATAGGGGGTCATAAAAGTTTTAACAAGAGAAGCAGATGAAATGCCGAGAGGGTGTTGGTGTCATGCAAGAATGATGGTTTCAATGGCACTTCATTACATCGAAGTGAGGCGTTCGGGTCAATACCGCTGAAGCTGCTATTCGTAGACGCAACTGTAATATCGGCTATTCAGGACAGGTCTTAACGATAAAGCTATCATCATATTACTTTGAGTTTTTGATTAAAAAGCCCCCCCCCCCCCCCCCCCCCCCCACACACACACACAGTAATATAGTCAGTTCAAGATTATTACAAGTCTTGAAGACTTGGCAAGAGAAATATTCCATAACATGTTTCACATGTAAACTGTTTGTTTTGAAATGCACTGAGCTTTGAGTCGAGAGCCAACATATCTAAAGACTGTTCTCTCTAAAATGCTGACTCTCCAACGATATAGCAGTTAAGTAAATGGACAGCCGGTCTTCTTCGAGCCACTTGCTCCTTTGCCCTCTAGTTTCACGAGGATTTGATTTGGATCGTAATACACGTTAACCGACTTGATCTTCAGATTGTCAGTCACTTCTGCCATCGCCATGCCATACATCTCGAGTTGTTCTCCCGTGGGGGGATGGTCTCGGTAGGGTCCTGCCCAGTGGGCCCAGTGACGCCATAAGAACGATATGCGGGGTGGTCCTGATAAAAATTTAAAAAAAACAAGACTTGCAGTACATATTGATTTGAGTGATTCACTGTATATTTTTTGATAAAATGTCAACATGATAAAATACTACTAGGGTGGAAAGCAAGTTGCTGCTTGAAACCATTTTCGACCCCACTTCCTTCTTCTTACTACGCATGCTCGTCTATTGGCTGAATACAGCAACCAGTTCACCATTGCAGTGTTGTCTATCGTGTTCAAATTCTTCAAGTGTTTTCAAGTTGCTAAATGCATGCACGACAGTTTTTGGTTTGATAAATCCGCTCAAGTCTGAAACAATATGCATGAGCTCGCGTTGCCTTTGTACCAACCTCGGACCCAGGGGTCTTTGCGCGTCTAATCCAAGATGGCATCAAAAGTACCAGAGTTCCTAAGGAGAGGAATCGCTCACTCATTCTGATTGGCTAAAATACATAGATTAGCAGTGGTTTTAAAATTTAAAAATAAATTTGACAGCAATTGAGAGATGATGGTATTTAGTGTAGTGGTTGCAACGTTTGCAAAAACGTAAGGAAAACGGCAGAGAACCCTAGCTGTAGGTGGGTAAGATCTCGTTTACTGACCGGTTAGGGTTTTCTTATGGTTCAGGGTAGTAGGTCAGTAGCGTTTAGTTAGTTTATATTGTCATTTCATGAATTAATTAAGTGAGCGATTCATCTCCTTTGGAGTTCGTCAGAAGTACTTTCGACGCCATTTTGGCTCACGCGCGCAAAGACCCCTGGGAACGAGGTTGTTTTAGGTCACCTGGCTCGCTTAGGTTTTTAGTTAAAGGATGTTAAAGATGATTTACACAATCTGATATCGGTCACATTGAATTAAAATCCATTTATCAAGATCACTGTCTAAAGCAGTATGTTTTGATCCACGCGACTCTGTCATGCTTCATCACGGAATGGTATTTTAAAATATATATATTAAGGCAAGCCTAGTGGAGTTCCTAACTGAGGTAAGCCGGACTGGTTAGAAATTAGCGGGGAGGGGGGTGGGGTGGAGAATGAAATCAAGAAGTCTAAAAATATATAGCCCTCCCCGTACAATAAGTATGAAATATTTTTACTCCTCCCCCTTTTCCCCTTGTCCTCCTATAACCACCCCCTTTCAGTTGCCCATTCTATTATGACCCTCCATTGTTAGACCGTGCGGGCATGGAGACCCGATATTTATATCTAATGTCAATCTGAGCAATATAATTTACGCAGATGATTTAGTTTTAATATCCAAGAATGCGAATGACCTACAAAGACTCCTAGATTGTCTCGAAGTCTATTGTAGCTCCAACAAACTAACCGTCAACAAAGACAAAACAAAAGTCATTGTTTTCAACAATAACGGCAAACGAATGAACAATTATAATTTTTACTATTATAATAACGATCAACTAGAAAACGTCCGTATGTATAAATATCTCGGGCTCACTTTCAGTGCATACGGAAATTTCACTGTTGCAAAACAAGAACTAAAAAAGTCAGCACTAAAAGCTCTGTTTAAACTCAAACAAGAAATGGGAACTTTCTTCAGATCTTACCTTAAACTCACGATCAAATTATTTGACACTTTAATCAAACCCATCCTGTTATATGGAAGCGAGGTCTGGGGAATTGACAACAACAAAGGATCTGACACAAATGATCCGATTGAAATAGTACATACTAAATTCTGTAAACTACTTCTATAGGAACTACAAGAACATCTGCCAATAACGCTTGCAGAGCAGAGCTCGGTAGGTATCCCCTTAGGCATGAATCAACATTCAGAAGTATCAAATATTGGACAAAAATATTAATTAACAGAGAGCCAGAACTTACTTTTATAATATATATTGACAGTTTACAGCTGAATAAACCAACATTCTGGAGCTCTAAAATTCAAAATACCATACAGAGCCTTGGCTTTGGTAACATATGGATACTTCAGAATAATTTGCTAGAGTACAGGAGACTCCTAAAGAGCATTAAACAACGATTTAAAAGACATAGAACTACAATATTGGCTCAGCGATATATTTAATGATCAAAGGCAAAACCCAAACCAGGGCAACAAACTACGGGTCTACCGTACATTCAAAACAAAGTATGAATAGGCCATTTTGACGATGTTGCGCACGCATTGAAAACAAAAGCATGTGGCCCGCCAAAAACCAAAACGTGGCCCGCCAAAACTCAATCAGTGTTGCATGACAATCTTTTGTTTTCTTGATTGCATGTATATTGTTCTCAATGCGCGCGCAACATCGTCAAAATGGCCTATTCGAAGATTATTTGAATACGGTTAAAAACATTAAACACAGAATTACATTCACGAAATTAAGAATAAGCAATCATTGCCTACAGATTGAGAAAGGTAGACATGTTAAGCCCTATTTAAAACCAGAAGATCGAATATGCCCAACCTGCAACAAAGAAATGGAAGACGAAATACACTTCCTAATAAGATGTAAAACGTTTGAGGCAATCAGGAATGATTTCTTATTCAAATTAAAAACTCTTGCTAACCTAGACAGTAGCCGTATGTCAGAAAAAAATATTTTCTTAACTATTATCAATCCCTCAAGGGAAGTTTCAACTATAGCCGCAAAATACGTGTATGAATGCATGAATGCCAGATCTGTCACGATACAAGGCTCTTAATATTTTAATTAGTTACTTTTCTATTTTGTCGCTACTTTAAAAGTTTATTAGCAACAATCTGATGTACCTATGTAGTACAAAGAGCTAATAAAAATATGTTATGTTATGTTACGTATGGTCCAAAACATATGGCCCTCCCCCTTTCTCCACTCCCCCCACTCCCCCCCCCCCAAATAAATTTTAAAAAAACGATAAATTATATAAAGAAAACAAAGATAAAAACAAACATAACTGGTAGGATCAAAGGAAATCAGTGCAAAACGTTTAATTTAGAAGAAAAAAGAAGATAACGGAGAATGAAAAAGATAGAAAGAACAAAATTATCACTAACTACTGAATCTCGATGTTTCCTGAGACGCCAGTCGAGGGAAACAAAACTCACTGGTTTCCCGAGGGACCAGTCATTAGTATTTTGTTATATAGACATAAGATTAATTTACGTAAAGGTTCAAATCCTAGGGCGAGCGCATTCTTAAAAATAAAGACCAAGGACCAGTCAAACCCCAATCCCATTGTTTCAATGAAAAGTCGATAATTGCACCAATCCGTAATTTAGGATTAATGAACAACGGTGTTGTTAATTATTTGGATTTCAATGAAAGTCGATAATTGCACCAACCGTACGTGATGAGGTATTATTGTTACGATTTCGCAATGACTACCCTGTTAGGCCGAGAAGTGATGCTGTTTTCTGACGAGCAATTCAAGCTTTTGAGAAGTAGTTTAGATGCCATCACGAAACAGTCTGCTTCGGAAGGGCTAGGAGCTACAAAGAGACAGGCTGGAGATATAACCTTAGAAGAAGAGAACAAACTGTGGGCAGAAGGAGCGCTGGGGGAAGACAGTCCACAACAGTTGATCATACACTGGTATACTTGTTGGGTGTTCACTTTGCTCTTCGCGGTGGACGTGAGCATAGACAACTCCGTCGTAACAATTCGCAGATAACTGTTGGAAATGATATAAAAACGGGCGTGATGTATATTGAATATCGCGAAGACGTTTCCAAAACGAATACTGGAGGTCTGAAGGATATAGAAAAGTGAAGCCAAAAATTACACGAGCTTATGAAAATACAGTCAACCCAAGCCGATGCGTCGTGCGGCTCTACCGACCAGAAATATATATATCTAAGCTTGTGGTACGGTAAGTTTTTTAACACTTTACCCTTTTAGGGGTGGCGAATGGTGTCAAGAAAAACGGAGGGTCTCGCAAAAAGTCTCGAAATCTTGCATTTTACATATAGGTCGGGTCTCCGAGTCTCGATATTTCTTTACTTTGCCCTTCTCGGAGTCTTGGTTTTTTTTGGAGAAGGTCTCGGAGTCGCGCCTGTTTACTCTTTTTAATAGCTTTAATTGGAGTTACGGTTTTTTGGCGGCCTCTACATGTGTTATTCCTCATCTGGCGTGATGAAAGTTACTAGGTGTTTCGTCATAACTAAAATAACAATTATCGGGCTCGGATTTTGAAAACGGACGAGCTCGAGCTCGGAATTTGAAAACACAAGTCTCCGCGTCTCGCAAAGTCTCGGATTTACCATTTGCCACCCCTCCTTTATAACGTTAATCAAGAGCCCCTGATAACTAGGAGCGTCCATCCCGCATACTAGGCCTGTGTCACAGTGTTTGCGCAAGTTAGGTTATTTTTAGAACTGTTTCCCCCCGCAATTCTTGGGTTGCAATTATTCCTATGGGAATAAAATCACAAAAGCGTAGCAGCCATGTGGTTGGTATAACAAAAGTAGCTAATGAGGCATCTTTTGTTTCGCTACTGGTGCAATCCACTAATTGGCGGGGAAAATGATCTAAAAATAGTCCAACTTGTGAAAACGCTGTGACAGCTGAAAAGGAGATTGGACGCTCCTGGTTATGGGCTTCTGTGTTAACAGAGTGATTTTTACTTGACTATTAGATTTTACTAGTTAAAGATTGTTTCACGGGCTAAGTAGAATCACTCTATTAATTAAAATCTATTTTTAACGTAGTGCTAAAGGCTATTTTGGTGATTTTTATTAAGGGCGATTTAAGGAAGCGGAATGTTGCATTCTGGGATATTTCTAAGTCTATAATTGTGAAAAAAGTGGTTTAATTTGGCTATTTCAAAAATATAGACCTGTCACAAGGACTGTAATCAGCCCCACTCTCCCAACTCTCCTCTCCCCCCGCTCCCTGCTTTTAAAAATGTAGGGCTTTCCACGAGGATCAAAACCGCATTTAATAAACAATGGGATTGGGGCGTGGCTGGTTTTTAATACCTGATACAAGTGAGGTTTGTCGTCTTCTCTTCGGGGAACTGCTTTTCGACAGAAAACGCTGCCAGCGTCGCTACGGCATTTTTAGTTGTGTTTTGTTTCTTTCTTGCATCTTGTTTTAGCTCTTACGTTTGATAAAGACGTAAATAGTTTCTTTGGAGCGGGCTCCATTTTAATATTCTCCTATTTAAACGCTTTCTTTCGAGGAAAAAGGTAACGGTATTTGATGAAAATCTAAGCTATGGGCAAGAATTGATGCATTGTTACCCCCTGACGTCATAGTTTTCAAAATTGTTGCCACAGTTTGTCTTATTAATTGTCAGGTGACCATAAATCAACCAATGAGGGCGCACGTTATATCTGGAAAACATGGCTATACAGGGAGTAGCTGCCCAGTCCTCCTGAGCCAAAGGCTCGTGTAAAAATGAGTCCCGAGCTCCTAGTTACTGACCGTAGTTCGTTCCATATGCAGCATATGTGAGAGGTAAGAATTGTGATAAGGTGTGGTAGGTCGGCTGAATTAATTTGCCTTTGTGACCCCTTTAGTTATATGACACTTTACGATCTATAATCAGTTATGTAGGAGGGTCCATCTTCTTTTTTACACTCGTATAGTAAAATTAGAGACTGAGATAGAGAAATTAGAAAGTTCAGTAAATTTGCCTTTCTTAGGGTAAAAGTCATGAGATTTGTTTACTACAGTAAACCTAATCTACATGCCAAATGAGAAGCTGAACAAACTCCAGATGAGTTTTCTGCTTCATGTATACTGGGGAGTCTGACTTCGAATTATATATCAAGTTCCGCTTATTATTAAGTAATGATTCGTGTAAGCAGTACGGCACCGAACGTTTCTTTCACGGTGTAAGAAACCCGAATATTTGTTTAAGAATAAAATATTGTACATACAATACATAGTAATGATTAGTGTATGCTAATGAAAGCAAGATAAAAGTTCTAAAAAAGCGATCATCGGCAGCGAAATCCCTCGTGGCGTAGTGGTGAGGGATTAGTGAGGTTTAGGGTTTGGTTTGAAATCTCATGCGAGGGAGTCTCAATGCCGCAGAACAATGGATTTAATATGTAATCTTAGGGAATAATTTAACTTTTTGCGGCCTTCGTTTTTATTAAATACCTAAGCAGTAAGCCGATTGTTAAGTTGTAGCAGGAAATAGTAAAGTACAAAAAAGTACGCTTTATATTATATTTTTAAACATTTTATTCGGCGAAACAAATGAATCCGATGTGTGCCTTACAGTGGAGGGAATGGCTTGCCAACTAGCCCTCATAAACTCTGTTAAATTTCCAGTGATATTTAAAAAATGTGTCCTGTTTCTTTAGTTTACTAGCTTATCTCAACTCAATTCAACTACGCCTCCTTATAGGCTAACTTAAAAGATGATCTTAATAGCCCACTTCCGCGATATGCTTTACTCCGTGCTAAATTAAATTTATTCTCTTCTCTGTGAAAAGAATAAATTTAATTTAGCACGGGGCCTCGTATTGAAACCTTTGTGCGTGACAAGTAAAGCATATCGCGGAAGTGGGCTATTAAACTGACATTCCTGGAATTTATTTTCTTGGGGATATCTTTCATATATATCAGTCGAAATAGGTACTACTCCTTACCAGAATACACCTCGAGAACCTCCCAGGGAAATCCATCCTTGAACGCCGTCTTAAACAGCTTGTGTGACGAGTCAAATGTCTCGGCTTTGAAATCGTACAATGGATTATTCTGGAGAAGCAGGTTGTACGAGCCATGCTTGGTGATATCCTGTGCGCTGAACTTGACTTGCTTATTGATAGTTAGAGTAAATGACTCTTGATCGATGGTTTCCCAGTCCTGTTAGGTCAATAAATGGGAAACTGTTTATTTACATTCTAGGGAAAGATTCATAACTGTTATTTTATTATATGGCAAGGTAATTTTGTGACCTATGATTGGTCGGTTTAGGGTCCATAACTACCAAATGAATACAAACCGCAAACTTGAAGCAAAGCTGTTTTTTTATGAAATTGGCTACAATAAAAAAAATCTAAACTATTATAAACTCGTTTTCTCTAGCTATCAGTCAGTCATAGATAGTCGGGTAGTACAAATTCGGTCCATAACTATGGTATGGACCGCACACTCCTGTAATAAGGGACTGTACAATTATTATCAGGAGGGGGGGGAGGGGGGGGGGGGGGGGGGGGGGGGGCTGAAAAATGGGCTTTGTATAGGGACATGTTAGGTAATACCTAAAATCACCTCTTTAGGAGAGGGGTATTGCCCCCCTCCTGGACAGTCGGAAATTATGTATGCCGGGGTACTTACATGAAAAATGGGTATGTATGTGAGGCCAAGAGGCTCTAATCCTGACCCTGTTTGACCCAAAATCCGAGCTCCAAAACCCTGATTGCCCCCTTTTTGGGGGAAAAACCCTAATGCCTAAAAAATACTGAACCCCGACCCTAACTGCACCCACATTAAACTCAAATCCTGACACTGATCTGCCCAAATCAGGTCAAAACCCTGACCCTACCTGCCCAAACTGAGCTTAAAACCCTGACCCACCCCCGCGGCACATACATAATACGTCACAAACAGGAGTACCCCCCCCCCCCCCCGGTTCAGAATCACTTGCACCTGATTGTAAATCGAAGTCGCTATCTGGATCATTTGACTGCAAATCTTCGTTAACTGGTGAGGTGTAAGAATGGTCACCACGAGCGTATTGCAGAACTCGCGTTACTGGGCTACCTATAAAATTGGCTCAAAATCTAATTCATCCCAAGCCAGAAAGAAGAAGCAGAAAAATAGGAAAAAAGGAGAAGACTCACAGCTGCAGAGAACAGAAGGAAAAGAGCATGCATCATATTTAGGTCCTTGGGAGGAACACTTCTTGGAAATGATTGTTATGAACCAGAGATTTATGGAATACCTCGACTAGAGTCAGCCTGCACAAAAGACAAACGGACAAAGCCTGCTTAAGAGATTTGTTACATTCCAAGTGTTTTTATGGAGAAGCTGCAGAGCTAGTTGCTAATCATATTTAATACAATCCACATAGAGACAGCTAACACTAGAACACCAAACCTTTCAGATCAGTGAAAACTAGTCTCTCATTCGTTTAGTTTATAGCTAAGTTTTAAGGGATGGACTTTACATTCCTCTGTTATACTTTCCAATTTAAAGACATCACTGGCTAATGTTGGAATTTTGTCTTGTGTTTTTTTGGAGGGAAGCCTGGCTGAAGAATGTGCGTACATTATATTTTAAATATTGAAATAAAACTTTAAGCCCCCCCCCCCTCCCTTTGAGTGACTTATTGTACTTTGAGCCCCCCCCTACCCTGGCATTGATTTTACTTTATGCCCCCCTCTGGTTTTTCAGCCCCTCCCCTCCTGATAATTATTGCACAGTCCCTAAGAGGTGTTGATATGGCTTCTTCTTCCAGATTTTCACATTTGCTAAAATTGATTGATGAATAATCATAGCATTATTTTCGAGGGGGAGGGGGAAGGAAGGGGAGAAGCATCGACTCTTCCCCACCCCTCCCTCGTATTTTAAATGTGACCTTCACTCCTTTAATTGAAACCTAAGGCATAAAAGCATTAAAACAAAGTTCCAGCTGCTCGTAACAAAAAGTTCAAGGCAACGTTACTTTTCTTAACTTATCAAAGGAACACGATCGCTTGGTGACATTGCTTCCATTTTTTATTTCGCGGTAAGGCGCGAGGTATGAGACTGCGCGCGCGGCGTATAAATATACAATGCCGTGTCTGACCTTATGATTTGGCTTGTGAGTTGCTTCCATCTCCCAAGTCTTCACCAAATCTTCGAGAGTTCTCTCTAACGATCCCGGCGCATGATTCTTTGTTCTGCCTTTCATAAACGTTTCATCCGCTAGAGCGTAGTGGGGCTTTTTTGTCCTCCAGTTGATGTTGGGATCATCCATGTAAAGTCGATTGGGACGGTCCGCCTCGAAATCACTTTCCTTTGTTGTTTCAGCCATGATGATCGAGAGCTGAGGCGGCGCTTAAATACCTGTTACGTAGAGAGAGAAAAGTACCGTGGTCGTTGCGAAAGTTCCAAAAGTTATTGCGAAAAATCAAGCATGCATTCAAATATTGCCAAAAAAGTCTAATCTAAACCAGAACTCAAATGGGAATGATAGAATGACCATGTCCACATTTCCTATTTTCACCTGGTTTATGTTTTCTTGGTGATGATGCTTCTCTTCTAGAATGTTATTCGAGTTTGAAATAGTTTTATTCAGACTGATCAGAAAAACGGATTAAGAGATATTTTACAAAACCGCGTATATATCAGTTCCAATTGCGCTCCGAGACTAAAGACTGGCTAAAGACTGAGTTTTGTGCAGAACTCAAGTGGATTTTAGCAAAGATTTCACGATATTTATATGTGTTGCTTTTTGAATGGTGAAGCTTAAATTTGGAGTGTTAATTTAACACAAACTTACGTCAATATGTAACACCAAACTTAAGGTAGTAATTTCACTGGCTTGTCTAAATTTACAAATAAAAGCAAGAAACTTAACTTTGCGCCACGCTAAAACAGTTCTTATATAATCACAAAATACTACTGTTATACATAAAATACCCTGAATTATAATACTCTGTTTTACATAAAATAGTAGATAATGTCAAAAATATTCTAAAATCTCAATTAAATGTAAGCTAGAAAGCTGTTCATTATATATATATTTTAAAGGTCAGCGTACTAAGTTTTCCGTTGAAGTTAACTGGACAGCTTAATTAGAGGCTTGTATCTAGTTAGCATGTCATATGGTTATCAAAATCTATCCATATTCATAGAAAGAGGGTTAGTGAGGACTGATCCGCGATAGAAATTGATGATCTACCAACTCTGTAGTGGTACAAGGTTCATGAGACGAGAGAAGTGTTTTCCAGCTTCACACCGCATGATATTTCACGAGCCTACTCTGGATATGTAAGGGATTTAAGTCAGTCTTGATATCCCTGATATGAACTCGAGGGTTGCCGAGGAAGTTCTATCTGTGAGTCCAACTAAGACAAGAGGTTATTGATGGAATTGTATCTTGGAGGCCTACTGTGTTACCTCGGCTAAAATTATAGAAAAGATGGTGATGGATGACTGAAGCCTGTGAAATTAATTACCCTTCCCAGTGGCACCTACCCTGGTTGCCAGGGGTTCGAGTTCGAGGAGCGAAGCGACGAGAAGTTCGAGAAGCGGAGCGAAGCGAAGCGACGAGAACTTGAGGAGCGAAGCGACGAACCCCTGGGCTCGCGAGCTGCCAATCTCACTTTCATGTTGAGTATGCTAATGAGGGATTACAATACCTCATCAAACCGGTTTCCTTGTTTTGATTACGAACCGTTCACGTGGAGCACTGAAGCGAGAAGGTGAAATGTCAAAACAGATGGATCCCAGAGAGAATATGTTAAATGCTCGGCTAACTCCGGTGAAAAGGCTAACTTGTTCTCCCAACGTTTCGTTAAATAACATTTGTCAAACCTGCTCAATCAACAGTCCAATTTCGGGTAGGGAAAGACACAACATATTCGAAGGCTCGAAGTCAGTTAAGGAAAAGCTTGGCGAGAGACTTTCTGGTGTTTTGAATACTGATTTATTTCCGTAGTCCAGGAAGATGTGCTCTCGAAAATCATCTGTTAAAAGTGTAAGAGAGAGCAGGAGAAGCTGGAGAGGTCAATGAGTGATCTTCAGAGGTTTAAAGACTGGCATTGAGCTCTGCCAACCGACAAAGAAGTTTGTTCAAGACTGGCGCGTGGGAAGCACAGCCAGAACATTTATTCGCTTTATGAAGCTTATGATAGCTTCTTCTTGCACTGCTAATTCCTTGACGTTGGGAAATGCTTTTAACTGAGCAGAAGGAATTGCATTCCTGCACTTTCGCATAAAGTTTGCTTCTTTGACTTCGCTCACCATTTTGATTTTGTCTGTCTCTTATTAGTAGAGAAAACCGGTTTTCAAACTAGAGAACCCGTTTGCTAAATCCAACCAATCGCGACCCTGTTAGCGTCATTGACCAATCAAATTAAGAGTACAGATTCTGTACTATTGAAAGTGAGATTCGTGCCTCGCGAGGCCAGAGGCTCGTTCAAATTACTTTCTTCCCCAGGCCCCTCTTAACTCTCTTTCGAGCCTCTGGAACCCAGGGTAAGTGGCACCATGAATCGGCTCAGTTTGATGTTGGAAAATGACATCAGGGTTTACAGATACTTTGTAAAAGCCGTGGAGAACATTGACGAAGAGGAGGTCAGTGACAAAACTGAATCATTACGAAAAACTTTGAACAGTTGAACCCATCACTGAATGGTTTAGAACTAATCGAGTACACATGTTGTGACTGTACATGTAAACTAGAAAATAATTTTCAAAAAGGGATCAGTTAGAAGAAATGATTATCAGTAAACTCAACGACACTCCAACCAGCAGCATTCTAGACTATTGAAGCTCTATGTAATACTTGTGTCTATACGAATTCTTAATAAATGATGGTGAGATAAATGCTGTGTGTTTGAATTTGATTTTCTCATTTCGATAAAGGCATTGATCATGACGGATTGTCGATTCAAACGGCCAAAGTGGTAAACGGTTTTTACGAAAAAGCTACATGGTACATGGAGAAGTTAATTTTTAATTTTCAAAATTAATTTTTAGAGCTTCAAGAAAAACTACCAAACATTGTTAAGTTTTGTTGAAGGTTTTACAGAGAACATGAGGAACCTTTTTGAAGGCAAACCAGGAATACTGGTTATATATGATTTAATGACCAGTTGTTCAAACGATGAAAGTGGGGATTTGATGACGAAATATTCACGTCATTTGAGCATCACCGTTGTGTACATCACACAAAACTCTTTCCTACCCAGGGGATACTTGTCAATTGACACCATACTTATGAGTTTTCCTCTAGGTAAACATTTCTGTTTTTTTCTCTCCTTGTAACGTTAATTCGATCAGCTTCAGCACAAAGTGACTGTGGTCAGTTACATCGCATCTTTTATAGCGCAATTGAGGAGAATTGAAATATTCATACTATCCATAAACAAATCATTGTACTTCCACTTTGTACTCGATACGATATGTTAGAGATGGGAAGGTGTAGGGAAGGTCGTAGTAAAGAATAAATCTTATTTCGACTTTGTTCTCCGTTCTCTGTACGTTATTTTAGAGAGGGGAGGGGTAGGGAAGGTCGTGGATAACAGTTGGAATGGTCAGTATTTGGTTCATACCACAGAACAGTTAATTGGTAAACTAGTTGATTGTCGGTAAGCCTTTTGAGGGATAATCACAAACAACTTTCCAAACCCACTGGTGAAACACAATTTTTTTTTCGGATAAGTATACTTCATTCACTTTTTTACCGTGAACTTTGTTACCGCCAAACCAACAATTCCGTTCTTGAAAACATAATGGTACGGCATTTTGCATAGGTATCTAAAAACTTGGCCTTGCTTACCAACCAGAACTCGGGGAGTTCATTGGCGTCACCACTAATTAAATTGAACGTCGGTAAGCCCTTCGCAGCCGTTTCCTTTGTCGTCACGCAACGCTCCCTCCCAAAGGAAAGGGAGGAAGCGTTGCGTGACGACAAAGGAAACGGCTGCGAAGGAGAAGCCTTTTTACGGTGGCCCAGAGGTACAAAACACAACACAGATGTATAAAACACATTTGACAATCGCAAAACACAATTGAAGGATTCAGTGCACAACACTAAGAATTGAAAACACAAAGAAGCTTGTGTAAAACACATTCAAAACTATCGAAATACATTTAACAACACCAAAACACATTTAGAAATGCCAAAACACAATTGCAAAACTCGAAACACATTTGGAAACCAAAGAGGGGGAGTGGGTACTACTGTGGTGGGCTGCTGACCAGCAATATCTGTTGGCTTGTTGTTATGAAAAAGAAGAAATTATCAGGTATTATTTCATATAAAATTATTCTAAGTTTTCTAGGGAAGTATCATGATATAGGAATGTCAGGAGCAACTACAGAATGCAGGGCCACTTTTGAAGCTCCATCTATTTTGTTCGGTGGCTCGATGGCTCGGTAGTCTATTCGTCTTTAAAAGAACGAAATATCATTAATGAATATTCAATGATTTCGGCTCGGTAGTCTATATCATCGTCTTTAAAAGAACGAAGTATCATTAATGAATATTCAATGACCCTGGAGTGTATATTTTCGGTGGCTCGGTGGCTCGGTGGCTCGGTAGTCGTGCCGTTAAATGAATATTCAATGACCCTGGAGTGTATATTTTTGGTGGCTCGGTGGCTCGGTGGCTCGGTAGTCGTGCCGTTAAATGAATATTCAATGACCTAACCCTAACCTCATACGATTGTTTATTTGATTGTAATAGCTATATTGTGAAAACAAAACTCTTCTAGTTATGTTTTTACCGACCTCACTGCCAATGAATCTGATTATTAGTGACTCATCAATGCGACTACCGAGCCACCGAGCCACCGAGCCACTAACAATATATACCACAGGTAACTTGCATATTAATTATTATCATGACTACCGAGCCACCGAGCCAGTGGCTCTGGGGTAGACCTTGGTAAGTGGCCCTGTATTCTGTAGTTTAGCCTGCCGGGAGCGAATGTCAAAAGGGACCTTGCTTAATCGACTGAAAGCATACGGTTTGCATCGCCGCGGCCATGAAGTCGATGAAAACCAAGTTCGTCAATGTATTCTACAGGAAATGGATGGACCTGGGCGCTTACTTGGTTATAGAGCCATGTGGAAGAAGTTGCACTCTACGTATGGAATAAGTGTACCCAGGTCTACTGTTCAGGTTATTCTACGTGAACTGGATCCTGTAGGCTCAGAGCTAAGGAAAAAGCATCGTCTCAAAAGAAGAAAATACTTGAACCCAGGGCCGAACTACTGTTGGCATTCAGATGGTTACGACAAACTCAAGCCTTTTGGCTTTCCCATACACGGGTGCATTGATGGGTTTAGCCGACATATCATCTGGCTTAAGGTTACCAGAACAAACAATGATCCTTATGTTATATATAGGTTCTTTTTTTCTTGAAAGTCTGCGCGAAGTGGAAAGGTGCCCAACACTTGTTCGGTGTGACAGGGGGACCGAAAATGGCATTATGGCGACGATTCAATGCTTTCCGAGACGAAATGGCCAGGACTCACTCTCTGGTATAAGTGCGCACCGTTACGGTTCATCGCATACTAATCAGCGTATCGAAGCCTGGTGGGCCTACCTAAAGCGATCATGGTCTTCATGGTGGATTGATTTCTTCAAGGATACAGTAGGCCAAGGACATTTAGATACCAGCAACAAACTCCACATGGAATGTCTTTGGTTTTGTTTTTCTAAAATTATCCAGAATGAGTTGGATGAAGTGAAGGAAAGGTGGAATGATCACTACATCCGAAAATCTGTACATCATACTGTACCATGCAGGTATCCCTGATCAACTTTACTTTTTGCCAGAGAGTCTTGGCCGGGTGGATCACAAGCATGCTTTTGACCTTCCTGACCTAACAGAAGCTGAAAATGAAGCAACTTCTTCCACAACAGATGATTCTAATGATTATCAGAAGTATTTTTCTAAGATACTTCCTATGCTTGGCCTAAGTGAACCTACCACCTGGAAAGAGGGACTGATAGGATTTCGTCAACTTGTTGTTGTGGCAGAATAGTATTGTCTAGTAGTAGTAGTAGTACTGAGATAATTTTTCTGTATTCTAGTTTTTAAATGTTTACACAATTTAGTCCCAGCCTATCTTTTAATCAAATTCACTCATATAACACCAGACGCAAAAACGACCTGCACTTACCAAAACCTAAATAAGTCTAGGGAAGAGAACGTTCGAGTTTCCTTATTGACAGGAAGACGCATGATCATTATCTTCCCCTTCACAGGTTTCAGGTCTCCATTTAACAGCTTCATGCGCCAAATATTCATCATGACCTCGCTAGGGGTGTCTGTTTTCTTCTTTTTCCCTTTGTCCTTGATACTTTCTTGCCTCTGTGAAGATAATCTCTTTCGAAAATCTTCGAAAGTAGACAAAGCTTTGCCCGGTGCTTTCGACACAGATGGTTGTTGTTCGGCCGCCGTTTCAGTTTTCTTGAGCGATTTTCCACATTTGTGGCAAAATCGAAATGACTCTAAAACATCTGCATTGCAAGTTTCGCATTTCATCTTGTAAACTATAAACTAAAACCGCTCTACCTTAGTAGTGTAGAATAACTTATAATAAACCAAGCATGTCCGCCATTTTTCATAACATCAAGCCAACAGATATTGCTGGTCAGCAGCCCACCACAGTAGTACCCACTCCCCCTCTTTGGTTTCCAAATGTGTTTCGAGTTTTGCAATTGTGTTTTGGCATTTCTAAATGTGTTTTGGTGTTGTTAAATGTGTTTCGATAGTTTTGAATGTGTTTTACACAAGCTTCTTTGTGTTTTCAATTCTTAGTGTTGTGCACTGAATCCTTCAATTGTGTTTTGCGATTGTCAAATGTGTTTTATACATCTGTGTTGTGTTTTGTACCTCTGGGCCACCGTACTTTTTGAGGGATAACCACAAACAACTTTCCAACCCACTGGTGTTACACATTTTTTTCGGATAAAAAATATTCATTTCTATGGTCTACTCGAAAATAAAACGTACTTAAGTAATTACCAATCATGCGATGGTATAAGACGTTGAAATTTATATACTAGAACTTGCATAAGAATGATGGCTCAATCCCAACAGGCCTTCACCGTCCCAAGTAAGTAAGATGTTAAAGTTAGAAGATTGTAAAATGCCAATGTTTAATCGCATCTTTTTCCTCCTTTTCTTCGTAGAGTGCCAAAAGTGCATAAAGTCAATGAAGGAGGGGAACGAAATATTCTTTCACATTCCGTCATGGACACATCGTCCATATTAGACTAATCTCAGTACATAATAATTATCTTATATGAAGTACCTACCAGAATATGACATTGAAGAATGTGCAGCCATCCATATGTCCAGTGACACACTGCGAGTACGTTCTTGTTCCCTTAAGGTCCGTACACACGAAGGGACAAGTCCCAGGGACAAGTCCCGGGGAGAAATCCCTTGTTGCGTACACACGAAGGGACAAGTCCCCTCGTGTGAACTGGGAAAAATCTTGTCATTTTGTCCCAGGGACTTGTCCCCTCAATTCAAACCAGTTTGATTTGAAGGGACAAGTCCCGGGGACAAAATTTTGTCCCAGCGACAATATTTTTCCTAGTTCAGACGAGGGGACTTTTCCCAGGAAATTGTCCCAGGGACTTGTCCCTTCGTGTGTACCGACCTTTAAGGTCGCTACACACGAAGGGATAAGTCCCTGGGACATGTCCCCTCGTCTTAACTAGGAAAAATATTGTCGCGGGGACAACATTTTGTCTCCGGGACTTGCCCCTTCAAATCAAACTGGTTTGAATTGAGGGGACAACTCCGGCCGGGGAAAAATATGACAAGATTTTTCCTAGTTCACACGAGGGGAATTGTCCCTGGGACTTGTCCCTTCGTGTCTGCCGACCTTACGCTTTACTTATTTTTTTCGTCAGTAAAATAACAGTAAGTACTCCGTTACGACTGTTTTAATCATGTTGAAGATATCGTCGTGCAAATACATGTAGGTAAGCATGCATACCATATCATCGCTACAAAAATTCCTTTGCGTATAGCCTTTAGATTTTCTACGACTGTTTTACTGGTGTTGAGGGTTTTCCTTTTCTGGTTTATCCTGCTAAGGATTTGTTTTGCACCTATGTAACGTCAAAGAACCTCACGCAAGTTGTCTTATCTTCCACAGAATCGAAGTAACAGGAAAAGCAGTTGCCTTCCGAGATGGAGTACCATGCACTTCGGGAGACCTTACAACGGACGCAATTCACAAGGGATATTTAATTTTAAATAAGCTATTAGCTAAAGGAAAAGTTACATGTACATGCATGCTACAATAGCACCTGTGCTTGGACAGTGAAGTTAGAAATAATATCAGTCCGTGAATCCTACTGAAAAGCATTGATATCTAAAATTGTTGAAAACTATGGGTTGGTAGCCCTGCTAAAAATAATTGTTTTCTAAAATACGAAAAACAAACATCTCAATTAATATTGTAATATTTGTGAGCAAGTTTTAATAAGTTCAGAGACTGTTATGTGAAGATGATTAATTATAATTACTGGGAGCAGTTGTAATAGGCCTTTTATAGGAAATAGTCGTGCTGGTATTAATAATAGTTTGTTAACGAACGGAATTGAGCTTGTGATCTCCATAGGAAAGACGTTGCCATGGATGTTGGATGGCAAGTTTTAGAAAGATCGATTGGATTTACAAACAGGTTTTTCAAATAACGAAATAACACTACCGATCTCATACAAGTGCCTTTAAATATATGAATTATAAGATTTTGGTTGTATCTAGTACAACCATGTGATTGCATTCCTGCAAAAGGTCCAACCATTATATGTAAATTGAAGGGCTGTGTGCAAAAAGGGCCGGAAGGGATAAGTGATTCTTGATCACGTTCTAAATTCTCCCTTAGAAAACAAAGAAATTGAAGGAGAATTTAGAATGTGATCAAGAGTCACACCATTTTTGCACACACTCCTTCAATTATCACAAGCATCAGTAGTGAATCAATTATCTGGCCCCTCTAGCACAAACCGATGTAACACAAAAATAGGTGGCCCGAGTTAAGGCCGGCTCAGGGCCTCTTGTTCAATATGCATTCTTACGCTTAACACATCCCAAAACGTGCGCGCAAGGCCTAACATCCAACAATTCTGTTATATGGTTTCAAAGGCATTTGTGTCATTTTTATCGCGCTTTGAATTTTTCGAGATTCCAGATGTGATTGCCGAATAAATGTTTGGTCAAGCTGATATTCGGCTATGCAACACCGTTGCTATGCTCGCGGGAGCAGATGTGATCTTGACTTCCGGTTTTACGCGTACCCACCGGCCGTAGTTATGTTTGTAAGTTTTACTCTGGTTTACCATAGTTAATAGAGTGGAATGGTTAGGAAACTCGGGGACCTTCTTTGTTATAGGTCTTTGTTAGCTTTTTTCGACCACTAACCGTGCACAAAACACAATAGGAATTCCAACATGTTAGTCAATCAGCCAATAGAAACGTGTGAGTTCAGTCGTTCAGGGAACGCTAATGAACTATGATCGTGCACAATCGTTTGTCTTACCCCCTTCCAACCTAAATCGCAGCGCCTTTGTTAGCCCTTTTGAAGTTTGCCGGGTTTCCTAACCATTCCACTCTATTAACTATGGGTTTACCTGACAGGTTTTCATGAATGAACGAAAGTGTTCAAAAGTAGAAAGCAACATCGCCAGAAATAAGTGACATTCAGCAATGGCCAGCGGCTGCACTTTTGAATCCTGCGACCGGAGTTCGACTCCTACACTGGACATACAATTTTTGTTTTACTTCTTTTTCTCCTTTCTCAGTTTTATTTATACTTTTCCTCTATGTTTACGCTATTAGAGCCGCCTTCAATACTAAAAACATTGTTGTTTACTGGCTCCGACACGGTCGTGAATGGAGATACCGCTGACCACAATTGGTATCGCAGACTCTTCTCTATAGGTCCGGTTAGGTCCTATTTTAGAAAAGGAACAATTCATTTGAATAACTGCTGGTCAGTTACAAATACATTGCAGTTTCACAAGGAGATAACAAGCTGTCCATAGGTATGTTTTCATGGCGTTTTAGACGCTCGTGGCCAGAGATATTATGGTCTCAAGACAGTCAATTTTACGGGATTTAGCGTACAAAGATGGAGGATTCTGATGGCTCACTTCTAGATCCTTTATTCAACTGCAATTCATTAATATGAAAGAACTTTGCAGCCACTTTGGAGGATGCTTATGCATGAGTCAACTTAAACCCCCACCCCCCCCCCCCCCCCCCAACCCGGGACAAGGTGGGAGAAACGTGGGGATTAGTAGGGGATTGGATGAATATACCTGCCCCACACCCTGGGGCATTGGGGAGGTTTTGAACAGAATGTCTAGGAGTCTCTTATACTCATCCAACAAAGTGTTATCAGGGGTGGGGGCATTTTGTTAACTTTGTAGTGAAAATGTTGCCCCAGGGGGTGGGGTATTTGTCCTTTTTTGTGAAGGGGAGAAAACAAATCCCCACCTTGTCCCGGGTTGGGGGGGGGTGGGGGTTTAAGTTGACTCATGCATTAATGCGAAGATCGAGTCTTCGTTCGAGAGGTGAGGAGTAGACATTTTGCCAAACAGCGTAAATTCCCACTCAATATCCAAACTATAAACTTGTAGTATGGTGTTTTTTCGCTTATTCGCACTGTAGCTTCTGTAAATTAATTGAAATTTCAATGCCTGTACTTCGTTCGTAAAATATTAATACGAATTTCACGAGCAGATTGCTAACTATTAGGCAGCTGTATGTACTATAGATTGTAGAATCATACCCTGCATAGACATTTTGAATTTTGTATGTAGGGAAGTGAGAAATTGTAATTTAGCGATTTCACCCCTTAGTTCGCTTGTAATGTTATCAACTCCATTCAGTCACGTCTGAGCCGGAACTTGGTTATTGCGCAACCGCTCGTGTCACTTATTTCTGGCGATGAGCCGTGGCGGGTGCGAATGTCGCTGGAAAACGAAAAGGTTAGTTTATCGCCGTAAAAGAAATACTTGACAAGAAACTCCATCAGATAATTTTGAAGGAATCTATCAATACTCGAAAGTACTTGAACCTAGAGAAAGGGAAATGATTAATTCATTCCTACTACGCCACGCGCTGAACGCGGAGAAAAATAACACGACAACTCCTGGCATGGTGTGACAGTTCCGGATGCCTGGAAACCCACTCTTCGATAAGCTTAGCATAATTTCGAGAATAATACTATGGTTTGGGAATCGGGAATTATGCCAGCATAATAGCCCGTTATTTTGCGTATAGTTTATTGACTTGCATTTAATCAATAAAGGAAATAGAAAAGTGTACCAAGATTCTTCTAAAAACAGTTATAAAATAGTTTCGATAGTACGCGCGCTCTGATTGGCTGTAAGCCGTGTTTCTATAACTCTATAGAAACATAGTAAGTTGAGCGCGCGCTTGAGCTAGTTGTGAGAATTTACGTTTTGGTTATCAAATTAAGCGAGCGTTTCCGTGCTTCTATTTGTTTATTTTATAAAGGAAATAGAAAACATTTCCCCTTTGTTTCTATAGAGTTATAGAAACACTTGTGGAAGTTTGGAAGAACTCGAAATAGCTGTGGAAACACTCGCCCTTCGGGCTCGTGTTCCCACTGGCATTTCTCGTTCTCCCAAACTCCCACTCGTGTTTCTATAACTCTATAGAAACACGGGAAATGTTTTCTATTTCTTAAATGTAACAGATTTGTAATTTGTGCGGAATTCAAAGAGTGGCAGTCAATACTACCCTGGGTGCCAGAGGTTCTACTGCCCTCTCTAAGCCTAAACTTTGGCTTAGAGAGGGCAGTAGAACCTCTGGCACCCAGGGTAAGTCAATACTGCATTGATGTATTACATTTAACGAATTCCTCTATTAGTTTATTTTCTTTGCGGATTGTTGGACGGGGTGTAGGAGGGTGGGAGGGGAGGGGAGGGGGGTGGGAGTGGGGTGGATGGCTTTCTCCGAGCAAAATCACGAGCATAATACTAGCCTGAGCAAGTTAGATCGACGTCTCTCGTCACGTCTGATTTCCTCAGGCTAGCATCAGGACCTGACGTCAAGCATAATAATTATTGCGAGCACAATAGCTGTTTACACGGGTGACGCCGAAAAGCATTCTCTATTTTCCGAGTATAATGTAGCTAAGCTTACAGTCCTCGGCCGAATGCAAGCGTACAAGGCCGTCCGAGGCTAAAGCCAAAAAACTAAAACTTATACAAATGATAATAACAACTTAACAAAGTAATGAAACGAAAGGTTAGCTGGCTTATGAGCAAGCGAGAGAAAGAATTTAAATGTTCGGTCCTTTAATATAAGATATTAGTACTTTTTAGATATTTTACTTTTTAGAATATTTGTATGAGGGCCATGGGGTTATTAGTGCTTTGCACTATTTAGTGTTACCTAAATTATATACCCATGTGTATAAGGCCATCCCTATTTTTTTCCGTTTCTCATCGGTGGGGTTTTCAAAAATTGGGTCGGTCGGTCGGGTGAGAAAAAAAAAATTGTAATAAAAATACGCGGAGAGACTGGAACTAATAAGGCGCGGTTGCACAGGCGAGGTTACAAACCAACATGGACGATGAAACCATCGATGTCGTCGTCCGTATACGCTGCAAACATGGAATTACAAATGCCCGGCCGAAATTATTGTGTAACCTACCCTCGAGCATGAGCTTACAGGAGCTGCTCTAGGGTTTCTTCACCCCCACCCCTCCCCCCAATTTTTTTTTTATTTCTACAAAAAGCCACAAAAATGGGTCGGTCGGACGATGAGAAACGGAAAATAAAAAAGGGATGGCCTAAGCTACACTCCAGTTCCTTCTGAGCATTCAAATTATTGTTCAAGTGAGGTCAAGGTTGCCTACAGAATATTGAGTGTCCATTGTTTAATATTGCAGAATAATTTCTGATAAATATGTAGTTTTCGAGCAAGCCAACGGAATATTCGATCACAGATTCACTCGGTTTGTCGATAGTTCAACTTCAACCAAACAAAACAAACCATGACTTGGCTTGTTCATGGTTGACCATAGTTCAGACATCAGGCTTTACCAATGCTCCAGAAGTAGTACACACTTTTCTCGGGCATTGATGAGCACAATGGCCGCCAAATACTAGCTCGGCACATTCTTCGCCTTCGGGGCCATGCCTGCGTGTTCATGGCCTGTGCTTTCACAGGGCAAAGTGCAGAGACACCGACACCAGATTAGGTTGCGTTCTCCTTCGTCGAACGCAATTAAAATATTGCACTATCACGTATTTCTTTATTTTATTAGATATACACCAATGTAACTCATATGTTTTCAAGATGCTAATAAATAAATATTGTATTGTATTGATAAACAAATAACTACGTGCCGTGATGATACGCGTTGCTACGTTGGTAGCATCAAAAATTTGTACCTAGCAACACAGTGCAATCGGTCAGGAAATCGCCGATGAAAGGGAAAGCAAATTTGTTGGACTCTAAGGTGTAACCGAGCCGATCTCATTATTGATAGATTGATATAATTCTCGGCGTGTCTAAAACGCAGGTAACGGGTAACGGGTAACGGGTAGCGGGTAACGGGTAGCGGGTAACGGGTAGCGGGTAACGGGTAGCGGGTAACGTGTAGCGGGTAACGGGTAGCGGGTAACGGGTAACGGGTAGCGGGTAGCGGGTAGCGGGTAACGGATAGATGAAGGTTTTTATTTTGTACAAAAATATTATCTGGCACCCGTTTACGTACCCTGGATACCAGAGGCTCGAAATCGTCGGGGCGAGCGAAGCGAGACCAGCTGAAAGGCTTGATTTCAGCACGAGTCGCGAAGCGACCAGCCTCTGGCCGCCCGAGTAGAGATTTTCGTTTCTTCCGGTACAGAATCTGTACCTCGTCCCTGATTGGTTGATCGAGTTGTGGCCATGGAAACTGGTGCATTCGGATCAAAGGAACATTTTGATTGGTTTTCATCTTGAGATCGTGTTACAAACCGGTTCACGAGTCTTGACAGATTATACACAAACGTAATGTTTCACAGTGGTTAGCCTCGAAATAAACGAGTTGAAGTCTGTTCATGATCATGTTCTTGAAGCGGCGTGATGTCTTCTCAGTACGGCCTACTGGCTAAGGAAAATCGCTGATTTTCCAACTCATACCTGGTATTTGCTTCTTCCTTCACGTTCGATTATCCAGAACGAACAATTGTACTGGGGGTTTCCCCTCTATATGCCGTGATTTACTCCAACATAACAGAGCTAGAACAACGAGGAATCAAAGCATGCTCATTGGGAGATCCAAACATCAAACCCGACGAAGTAAATCGAGGATAATTTTCCTTTATCTTCGCAAATCCCGACAACGGCATGTTTTATGTTTTGAATCACACACGACTTCACCAAGTGAAAGTGACATGCTGAATTAACTGCCGAGTCGAAACCAGTTTGACTGGACTTGTAAACATAAAAGCGAGTCTATGGGCATGAGATTGAGGTTGGCTATTCGAGCGGCCAGAGGGGCTCAACGGTCGTCACGCAAAACAAAACTCCTTAGGGGAATCAAAACACTTTCGATCGCGTCACATTGCAGTATATTCGTACCTGAGCCCCTCTGGAACCAGGGTACCGTTTACGGTGTGCCACACAGGTACCCCAGGCTTCTTTATGCGTAAAACGGTTATTTCCCGGATATTTGAAATTACAATAAATGTATGGAGTTTTAGCTCGCATACCCGTTTGCTCTAAAATAAATTTCAATAAATCGTCAAAATATTCTTACCTGTCTCTTGTGTATTTCTTTCAGTTTCTGTGAAGTTTCAAGCCATTCAATTCCGTTCAATATTGAGTGAGTTACAGGAATTTTCCTTCCCTTAGTATAATTATTGGGAAGGTAGCAAACTCTAGGCCGATCAGCCGCTCGAATTCGCATAAAAATCCCGTACATCGCCAAAATTCCTTCAAATAACGGTTGCCCAAACAGAGGTCCTTCACCACACTCAGCTTCCCTTTCACTGGTTTACTTTAACGGGAGAAAAATGGCACGTAGTTTGCAGTTTTCGAGTTTCGCGGATGTCCTGCAACGGGCTCAGACCTCGAACATATATACCTTATTTTAAAAATGATACTTCAATATAAGCTGTCTAATGGTCAAGTGGTTTAGATTATTCGCTTTCGATCCTAAGACCGGAGTTCGAGTCCTACACCGCACGCAAAATGTTTTTTTTTTACTTCTTTTTCTCTTTTCTCATTTTTATTTAATCTTTTCGTCTATTTTAAGGTATTAGGGCCGCTTTCTACACTAAAAATAAACAAAACATTGATATATACGTTGAGGTCTGAGCCCGTTGCAGGACAGATGGACAAGAACATCCGCGAAACTCGAAAACTGCAAACTACGTGCCATTTTTCTCCCGTTAAAGTAAACCAGTGAAAGGGAAGCTGAGTGTGGTGAAGGACCTCTGTTTGGGCAACCGTTATTTGAAGGAATTTTGGCGATGTACGGGATTTTTATGCGAATTCGAGCGGCTGATCGGCCTAGAGTTTGCTACCTTCCCAATAATTATACTAAGGGAAGGAAAATTCCTGTAACTCACTCAATATTGAACGGAATTGAATGGCTTGAAACTTCACAGAAACTGAAAGAAATACACAAGAGACAGGTAAGAATATTTTGACGATTTATTGAAATTTATTTTAGAGCAAACGGGTATGCGAGCTAAAACTCCATACATTTATTGTAATTTCAAATATCCGGGAAATAACCGTTTTACGCATAAAGAAGCCTGGGGTACCTGTGTGGCACACCGTAAACGGTACCCTGGTTCCAGAGGGGCTCAGGTACGAATATACTGCAATGTGACGCGATCGAAAGTGTTTTGATTCCCCTAAGGAGTTTTGTTTTGCGTGACGACCGTTGAGCCCCTCTGGCCGCTCGAATAGCCAACCTCAATCTCATGCCCATAGACTCGCTTTTATGTTTACAAGTCCAGTCAAACTGGTTTCGACTCGGCAGTTAATTCAGCATGTCACTTTCACTTGGTGAAGTCGTGTGTGATTCAAAACATAAAACATGCCGTTGTCGGGATTTGCGAAGATAAAGGAAAATTATCCTCGATTTACTTCGTCGGGTTTGATGTTTGGATCTCCCAATGAGCATGCTTTGATTCCTCGTTGTTCTAGCTCTGTTATGTTGGAGTAAATCACGGCATATAGAGGGGAAACCCCCAGTACAATTGTTCGTTCTGGATAATCGAACGTGAAGGAAGAAGCAAATACCAGGTATGAGTTGGAAAATCAGCGATTTTCCTTAGCCAGTAGGCCGTACTGAGAAGACATCACGCCGCTTCAAGAACATGATCATGAACAGACTTCAACTCGTTTATTTCGAGGCTAACCACTGTGAAACATTACGTTTGTGTATAATCTGTCAAGACTCGTGAACCGGTTTGTAACACGATCTCAAGATGAAAACCAATCAAAATGTTCCTTTGATCCGAATGCACCAGTTTCCATGGCCACAACTCGATCAACCAATCAGGGACGAGGTACAGATTCTGTACCGGAAGAAACGAAAATCTCTACTCGGGCGGCCAGAGGCTGGTCGCTTCGCGACTCGTGCTGAAATCAAGCCTTTCAGCTGGTCTCGCTTCGCTCGCCCCGACGATTTCGAGCCTCTGGTATCCAGGGTACGTAAACGGGTGCCAGATAATATTTTTGTACAAAATAAAAACCTTCATCTATCCGTTACCCGCTACCCGCTACCCGCTACCCGCTACCCGTTACCCGTTACCCGCTACCCGTTACCCGTTACCCGCTACCCGTTACCCGCTACACGTTACCCGCTACCCGTTACCCGCTACCCGTTACCCGCTACCCGTTACCCGCTACCCGCTACCCGCTACCCGTTACCCGCTACCCGTTACCTGCGTTTTAGACACGCCGATATAATTCTACATAATATCTAGTTGTCAAATACACAGAAGCTGAAATGGCTGCTTTAAGCTAGAACATGGCTTCTAAAAACACGAAGAAAAGCACGGCGCTACCTCAGTCCTCCAGTAAGCTACTAAAGACATCCCAATAAACCGCCGTGTTAACGTTAACGTTGAGATTGTGTTAAATAGTTTTCAGTTTCCTGCATGAACTAAGTTTCATTTATTGGGATACTACACGCCGTGTTACTGATGCCGAAATTCAACTCAGAAGCTCTTCGTTGCGCTAGCTTAAGCACAGCGGGCGCGACTGACTGTTTGACTCTTGCCGGACATATTATCTCAGGTTTTTTCCATTTATAAAAACGCTCACGTTTAATTAACCATTAATCAACCAATGAAGGAAATACCTTTCTTTAGCAGTACGAACCAACGGAGGAAGCCACTCCACTGAGTTCACACAGTAACGTGATGTCAAGTGCTAGAGACGCGAACGTGAATGATGAATGATCTCCGTTTTTTTGTTTTTAGGAGATAATGACTTTCTTCGCGTCTAGCCAATGGGTAAGCTAGGCTCATTACTCAATTCTAATTCAATGAGCCGTGTACATGTCAGTTAAGTAAATGATCCAGATAAGAGGGGTGTTTGTAAAACGCGGTTACGGATGGCGGATGACGGATGGCGGATGGCGGATGGCGGATGGCGGATATGTTAAAATATATGGGAAAAAAATATTTGGTTGAGCAGCTCTGGTTTTGATTCTACGCGTTTTGTGTGCTTCACTCGGGATGTATGCATAAAAAATATCAGCTAGCGTACCGAATTATGTTATTACGTGTTGATATTTTCTCCATTTTCTCCTCCGATTAGTCTTTCTTGCTTTCGGCACAGCAGTGCAAACCCGGCTTGGTATATAACGTGTTACAAGATACAATGATACGGAGATACCAAGATACAGTGATACGGTGATACGATGATACGGTGATACGGTGATACGGTGATACGGTGATACGGTGATACGGTGATACGGTGATACGGTGATACAGTGATACGAAGATCTCAAATTTCCTTTAAAATTAAAAAAATGGGGGGGAAATACTTTCCCACAGAAATGTAGTTTTTGCTAGCCTGAATTTCAGCCGTCTCCTCCGGTTCGCTCCTCCGGTTCGCTCCTCCGAACCGGAGGAGACGGCTGAAATTCAAGCTAAGTTTTGGCAGCAATGTTTCACATACCAAAAACTGTTTTTTAAAAATCAGATTTTTACCGGAAGTAAAAAGTTATGTTTGATTGACAGCAAGTCAATTAACACATGACATGCGCTCACTCGCCCGTAACGAAAGCTAGCATAAATTCATTTCATGTTTATTGAGAAACGTTTTTCCAGCCCCGATCCATGGATTGTTGGCCTTATGTCTTCCAAAAAGCAAGCAGGGCTAAATGCTCCAGCAGGGCTAAGCTCCAGCAGGATGCCCTTTGCGTGGAAAGAAGCAAAACAAGGCCAAACAATGCATACGAGTACGAGCCTCGCAAAACCCGACAAGTTCAGACAGAGTGCCGAGTGGTCCACATCTGAACATAAAGAAGAATTGATAGGAACCAGCCGAGAGAAGATTTGTTTCCAAGAAAGCTTAGATGGAAACATATTAAAACTCTGAATTGCTTGAAACCAACACCACGATCTCGCTATTTGCCGTGCTGTTTCCCTGTCACTGGCATTTAAGGCCTTTGATTTCTGTGCCCTTCCTTTGTCATTTATAGATTAGGACCTTTCGTCTTTTCCATTTTCCAAGTCATAAGAAAACTAGTACCGGCTATAAAATATTCTCGATGCGGCGCGTAGCTTTGATCGGAAATCAACATTACATTTTCGGGAAATCTTGGGCTATTTTCTACGCTTTCGATTTTCAACCAAAATAGAGTTTTTAAAAAGCTCTAACTCAAGAAGAATTGATTCGATTTGTCTGAATTTTTTACACAATGTCAATTGATATCTCTTCCCTTGTTGGGGAATTGGGAAATTCTAAAAAGAGAGCTCTTGACGGTGTTTCCCGCATATTTACCCTTATATCTAGTCGGATTTTCACCGAAAGCATGATAAACCAAATCGAATTTTGATATTCCCCCCTGCACGGTTTTGTAATACGATTCCTCCGAAATGCGACAAAGCAAGCATAAAATATTTTTGAAGTTGGAGGTTCTGAAAGCCATCTCACTAGGTCGGAGAAAAAAACAAAAACAAAAACGAGCAAGCCGAATTTGCACAGAAAATAATCGAGCGAGACAATTGCAATATCACCCAGAAAAAAATCGTGCAAGGTTCCGATGCCAGAAAAAAATCTTGCAGCAACTGAGAAGTCGTAAAAAAAATTCGAGCAAAAAAAAACCGGGGCCCCCTCTCCATCAATTTTCAAATGGTCCGTCCCTAAATCTAGTTGCCAATGAGAATAAAGCTTTCAGCGTTAATTTCGTATTTGTATTGCAAAAACCTTTCTTCAACAAGGGCAATAAAGTGGTTCAATGTTAAATGCGTAACGTTCAAAATGCGTAACGTTCAAATAGTCAGACAAAGCAGTCATGCTGAAAGATAATACCGTTAAATTAGCGTCACGCCACGGCTGCAAGAGCTCAAGTGACCCATACAACAGTCCGTTTCATACAGAAACCTGTATTTAGCGGGGCCATTTCGCGTCCGCTTAAAAAAAAGGAAATTTGAGATGTTCGTATCACTGTATCACCGTATCACTGTATCACTGTATCACTGTATCACCGTATCACCGTATCACCGTATCACCGTATCACTGTATCACCGTATCACTGTATCTTGGTATCTCCGTATCATTGTATCTTGTAACACGTTATATACCAAGCCGTGCAAACCCTGCTAGCAGAGGTTCTTTTCTCTTACTCTCTCTCATGCGCCACGGTATCTGGATTTCCATTGGCCAAGAAAAACGAGACAGTAAACATTGTAGATTTCCTATTGTTAACGGCAAGAGAAGGCGTGGGAAAATAAAATAAATTTCCTTCGTCGAGAGTGATGTTGCTTTCCTTGAGGTTTGACACAGCTGCTTTTAACGCTACTTCGAACTCGCTCACGCTCATGTTCACTCCAAAAACAGATGACATCTTGAAACTGCAGATTCTAGACTGGGCAGTGTTTTACAGTTAAAGGAGCAGTGTCACGATTAGTATTCATGCCCAAAATTTTGAAAATGTGTCAGGCGGACAAGAAATCAAAAGACGTGACAGAAGTAGAAGTCCGTGAGTAATCCGCTTGCATCGGCGTATTTGCACGATATCTCGAGCCGAAATTGCTTTATAACTATACTTCAGTATTATATGGTTAGGTTTGATGTTATATTTTTATAAAGCAGCATTTTATTTATTTCAATCGAAAGGGAAATTTGCAGCGGCGCGTGACATAGCGTGATTTTTCCATTGTCTATAACAACCAATCAGAATCGTGACACTGCTCCTTTAATTTCACAAAACTTTGGCCGCGCGGTGCCAAGTTCGTTTGGAACTTGGGAACTATTTTCCGAAGTACACAAATTACTTTTGTACCTGTCAATCAAATTGTGATCTTGGAACTTCGGTCAGAACTTCACAACAAAGTTGCTCGCGAAGTTGAGAAGTTGGCGGTGAAGTTCGATCCCATTTTATAATTTAAGCAAAAATGTATCATCGTCTAATTTCCCATCCAGCCTTTTAGTTCGTCTGTCTCACTCAGTACTACAGTAGTGCTTGTGAGCCGGGTTACAAAGAATATTCCATAATAAAATGGGATCGAACTTCACCTCCAACTTTGTTGTGAAGTTCAGACCGAATTTCCAAAGTTCAGTTGGAAGATCACAATTTGATTGACAGGTACAAAAGTAATTTGCGTACTTCGGAAAATAGTTCCCAAGTTCCAAACGAACTTGGCAATCCGCGGCCAAAGTTTTGTGAAATTAACTGTAAAACACTGCCCAGTCTAGAATCTGCAGTTTCAAGATGTCATCTGTTTTTGGAGTGAACATGAGCGAGAGCGAGTTCGAAGTAGCGTTAAAAGCAGCTGTGTCAAACCTCAAGGAAAGCAACATCACTCTCGACGAAGGAAATTAATTTTATTTTTCCCACGCCTTCTCTTGCCGTTAACAATAGGAAATCTACAATGTTTACTGTCTCGTTTTTCTTGGCCAATGGAAATCCAGATACCGTGGCGCATGAGAGAGAGTAAGAGAAAAGAACCTCTGCTAGCAGGGTTTGCACTGCTGTGCCCACAGGAAACCCAAGCTCTGTTTGTGTTTTAAATTATAAGGGTTTGTATGAGATTTTTAACGAGTATTTGGTTGTATCCGTTAGGCCAGAAATACTGAAATAAAATCAATGAAAACTTACCTGGAGTCTTTATCTGTTCTCCATTGGGTTCTGTATGCAATATGCAATATGCAATTTCTCTCCAACTAAGAAAGATGGCAAGGACGGACGCAACCGCCATTTCTCGACCCCAATCACTCAAACATCGCGCTCGAATTTTCATCCAAAATCAATGCCAACCGCAACTAGACCTCAAATAATAGCACAACAGTATCTATTCCAAGAGCCTCGTGCCATTTCATTGAAGTAATCCCCATTTCTCGAGCCTAAATCGAACACAATGTCAAAGAAATTCGCCCGTTGGGATTCGTGACTGGGAGAAGTTGGACACGCTTAGCAACGGCTAGCTGCCAAAAGTTCACGGGCTCAGAACGTACGTATATATCTTATTTTGAACACCCCTTCGCGTAAGTTGGCTCTGTGGTACAGTGGTTTAGAGCGCGCGCTTTCGATCCAACGACCGGGATTCGAGTCTGCACCAGGCGCTAAAAAAGTTTTTTCTTTACTTCTTTTTCTCCTTTCTCAGTTTTATTTAATCTTTTCCTCTATTTTAAACAATTAGAGCCGCCTTCTACATGAAAAACATTGTTGTCTATTGGCTCTCAAGCCCCAACCGTGCACGCTCATGACCTCGATTTTCAGTAGTGCGATGATGAGAAAGATATAACAAATTCCCTCGTTGCCTCGTAATTACATAAAATCTTGTGAAAATATTGAACACAACAGTTTAAATAAATTAAGGTACGGTACTTTACATGCGATCATTCGAACCCGGATTTGAATCAACAGAAAGCCCGTTAAAATTAACTGGAACATTTATTTGCTTATAAACTTAATTAACCAGGCTCGAATCGAAGAATAAAAGGAAACAGCTATCCCAGCCTTTCTCTTCTACGCAGCGAGCTTTCCTTCTAGCTCTTATTATCTCTTGAACGTCGACAACATGTTTATAAAGTAACCAGAAAAGTAACTTCATAGTATCATGGGTTTTTAATAGTTGAGGCAATGGGCTCCTGGACCCTGGTTGGGGCTTGAGAGCCAATAGACAACAATGTTTTTCATGTAGAAGGCGGCTCTAATTGTTTAAAATAGAGGAAAAGATTAAATAAAACTGAGAAAGGAGAAAAAGAAGTAAAGAAAAAACTTTTTTAGCGCCTGGTGCAGACTCGAACCCCGGTCGTTGGATCGAAAGCGCGCGCTCTAAACCACTGTACCACAGAGCCAACTTACGCGAAGGGGTGTTCAAAATAAGATATATACGTACGTTCTGAGCCCGTGAACTTTTGGCAGCTAGCCGTTGCTAAGCGTGTCCAACTTCTCCCAGTCACGAATCCCAACGGGCGAATTTCTTTGACATTGTGTTCGATTTAGGCTCGAGAAATGGGGATTACTTCAATGAAATGGCACGAGGCTCTTGGAATAGATACTGTTGTGCTATTATTTGAGGTCTAGTTGCGGTTGGCATTGATTTTGGATGAAAATTCGAGCGCGATGTTTGAGTGATTGGGGTCGAGAAATGGCGGTTGCGTCCGTCCTTGCCATCTTTCTTAGTTGGAGAGAAATTGCATATTGCATATTGCATACAGAACCCAATGGAGAACAGATAAAGACTCCAGGTAAGTTTTCATTGATTTTATTTCAGTATTTCTGGCCTAACGGATACAACCAAATACTCGTTAAAAATCTCATACAAACCCTTATAATTTAAAACACAAACAGAGCTTGGGTTTCCTGTGCTGTGCCGAAAGCAAGAAAGACTAATCGGAGGAGAAAATGGAGAAAATATCAACACGTAATAACATAATTCGGTACGCTAGCTGATATTTTTTATGTATACATCCCGAGAGCACACAAAACGCGTAGAATCAAAACCAGAGCTGCTCAACCAAATATTTTTTTCCCATATATTTTAACATATCCGCCATCCGCCATCCGCCATCCGCCATCCGTCATCCGCCATCCGTATCCGCGTTTTACAAACACCCAGATAAGAGAGCCCTCGCCCACATACGATTTTGCTTTAATATGCCTTAAGTGCTTTAGGAGGTATCCACAGTCCAAACAACATCTCGAAAATAATTATTTTTTTATGCTATTGCCTCTTTTTTTTCTGTGAAAACGCAGAGAAGCCACCATCCAGCCAATTGGATATAGAGAAAACAAAGGATCAGTTTTCAATCGCAAATTTGAGAACTTTCCCCACACATGATATCCTTCGAAATGAAACCATAGTTAGTTTGATCAAAAATAAATTCAAACCACAAAAAATAAAGAATGAAATAAAGAATGAAAATGCATTATTTCTATTGGTTTCTATTGAATTAATAAATATCAACCAATGAAATTACGAGAAAGAATAATAGAAAATTAACACTTTTAACATTCCTTGCCGAAGAGCAGTTCTTATTGGTCATTTGTCAGTTATCCCTAAGTTATTCATTACTAGAGAGAATTTACAATGTTTGACACACAAAAACCAAATGTGTCAGTTAAGTTTTATTCGGTCAGTAAACAGTTTAAAAAATCGTCATTTGTCAGTTAACAGCAGTTTTTTTTAAGGCCGTTTGTCAGTTGTCAGTTAACCCCATTCTAACCCTCTTTGAATATATTCATGTAGAATTTGTGCTACATAAATGAATACCTTTTCCAACACATGAATGTCACTAGGATTTTTCTGATTTTCTGTCAAATAAAAGTGTAGAATTTGTTGATTATAAGAAAAATACTCACAAAACACTAAGCGATACGAAACGATGTTGATTTTCGAAGAGACAGCAAGCTAGAGCAGAAACATTAGCTAATATCAAAGATAATAGTTTAAAACTTGAAAACGTTTGACCAACTTTTTCAAGATTTTCATAATCGTAATCCATTTCCATGCTCGCCATTATTTCTTGGTTTCTTTTAGTTTGAATGTAAGTTTCAGCGTTTCAAAGTGATGCTAAAAATAGCTGACATGCGACTTCAGTTGGGCTACGGTGGAGCAATACTCAGATCCGACTTGTCGCTTTCTTAGGGAGAGGAGATCCGAAAAGGAAAAGAAGCCCAGATCGCTAATAAACGACAAAGGACAACGGATAGAGCAGAGGTATGTTTATTTCAGTTGATTTTAACGTATCCTGATAGTGGTAAAATTCGAGATTTCCCCCCGTTTAGTAGTTCCCATACAAAGCCTATATATACTGACAAATACACACAATTAGAGCTTGGGTTGCCTGTGGTCAGATGCGAAGAGAAAACGATTAGAAGTCTTGTGAATACGCGATACGAGTACGGGGACCTAATAAAACATTTTGGCGACCCTGCCACTGCCCTGCCAGGACATTATGAAGGGTTTTGGTGTGAAACCCAGAGAGCAAGAGTGAAGCGATTCTACTGACCGCGTGGAGGACATTGACTGTAGTGGTTCTAGAATTACGGTAGTTGGGGAGGCACGCAGATTTAATAAATTATGGTCACTTTGCCGGTCGGTTCAAAGTGGAGGTAAAGAGTCGGAGGGAAGTACCAGTTGATAATTTGGCCTAGAAAGAAAAGCTGAAACCGAGAACACTCGTTCAAGATATTTCAGTGGAGTAAATTACTCGGGTACGAGTAAACAATCTCTCAGTAACAACCTTTTTTTTTTACTAATTTAGTTGTTTTCGGATTGGGTTGACCGCGTGCCACAGGTAGCCCAATCCGAAAACAAATTAGTAAAAAAAACAACGATAAGAGCCGCTAGCAGGCTACAAAAAGGGAAAAGGTCAAAACAATGGATTTCGAATGGGACCCAATTTTGTCAGGGGAGGTGGCGGGTAATACCCCCTACCCCTTTTTTCGAGGGTGATTTTCTCGCGTTGTAAAATAGAGATACCTGATTTTAATGCAGTCACACGTTCTTCTCTGCCTGTAGAAACAAGAAATATAGCTACTTCTTCAATAATTATTTTATTCAAGAAGATATATGTGGTAAAATAATCTAGATTTTGCCAAAATAGGTGGTGGGTTCCGGGTATAGCGTACAACCCCCCTTCCCTCAAAATTGGGTCCCGTAAAAGTACCATTCTTCAGTGACCTCTTCCCCTACAGCTTGAAATGGAAGTAGGATTGTATGAACAGGATGAGAGCAGGCTGGTCAAAATAGCGGAACTCTTAGAGATAAGCACAGAATTAATTGACTGGGAAGACTAAAATACAGATAACGAAAATCATTAGAAAATGAATATACCGGAAGGGCGATAGAGAATATATAACATATTCATTCGATAAAAAGATATTGTCACGTGACTATAGAAGGCCCGGCTGCATAGCCACGCTTGCCAATGACCGACAAGTGGTTTTATGTTGAAGCTGATTGGGTTTTCTCACTCAATGCAGCAAGAGAGACAAACGAATTTCTAGAGTCAGAGACACTATATCTCGATATATCTATAGGTGGGTGAGTTTTTGAGTGCGTTTATAGCAACGATCTCAGTGAATACGAGTGAAGTAAGCCCTGAAGTATGATGTGCTGGAGCAGACCTCTTTCTCAGATCTGTGTAGCCAGAAATAGAGATCCAGAAATAGTTTACTGAAGCTGTGTTCCAGCCTGTTTTTCTCTGAAATTCATCGGTACTGGTGGAACAGAATAACTGAGATAGGTAGAGGAAAGGTAAGAAGTGTCGCCGATAGCTAGTTCATCACTGCAGAGGAAATAGACCAGTTCGCGGTTACCGTAAAAAAAAACGATTTAGCACTCCCCTTCCAATAAGCGCCCCCCTTTGACCGTATTTTTTAATAAGCGCCGCCTTTCCAATAAGCGCCCCCCCCCCCCCCCCCCCTCCTCCTCGATTCCAATAAGCGCCCTTTCAGGTATATCTTTACTCTTGCTTTCATCTGCCATGCATTCTACAGAAAAAACGGGTCTTCCTCTTAAGGCGATGATGACAAAGAAGAGGATCTCGATGTTGACATTGAATGGACTGTCAACCATATCTTGAATTTCACAAAGTCTGCACATGCTGACGGAACTCTTACTCTTACGGTAATTATTGTTACAGTTCATTTCACTTTGTTTTTATTTGTTCGTTTATCAAACTACCGAACGGTTAATGAAATAAATGCCGCGAAAATCATACGATGTTCATGTTGAAAACATGCTCCCTCTCTAATATGCGCCCCTCTCCAATAAGCGCCCACCCTTCAGCTCCAAAAAATAAGTAAGCGCACAGGGCGCTAAATCGAATTTTTACGGTAATTCCGAAGTTTTGAAAGGGGTGCAAACATGGCGCGAAATAGTGTTTGTATGGCCTATGGGAATCCGATGCCAAATAAAATTCTTAATGAAACCGAATTCATTTCTGAAATATTCACCGGCTGCAAACTTAAAGATACCAAGTAAAAGATTAACTGATCAAAATTTGAGAGATGTCAGTGCTGGGAAGCGTGCAATCGTGTTTTCAGTTTCCAAACATTTGTCTGTACAATGATTTTCTCGCGGGCTTTGACTCGCATTAAAGGGGCTGTGTCACGGTAAGACTTTACATTCGTTTTTCCGGGCCGGAAAGAGCTATTTCCACCGATTTTGATATGAACTAACGAACCTCTCAGCCATGTGGGATGCTTAAAATCAAAGCAAATATGCAAAAATGACTAACAAACTGTGTATATAAACTGTCTCCAGGGAAAATATTGAAAATCCTTTCAATCAAGCATTGAGGGAAGGAAACTTAACTGTTTGTATCCAATTAACAGCCACTAAACGAGCAATTACTCGACACATGCGTAGTGCCATGACATAGCCCCTTTAAATTATGTTGTTAAAAGAAGGAGATTACTGCTAAATGTGTCTCATCACTTAGGCTCGGTTCCAGCCATTGGGGTGTCGTTTCTCCCAAGCCTCCCCCCACTAACGGCTGGGCGCGCACCGTGTCCATGACGTCATCTGATTAAAATTAAATATTATTCATTTATTTGCGTGGCTGTTTACCCTTTTCGATTCCGCGTAAACTTTCAAAACACATTGGAATTCTTTAAACTATAAAAACTCCAAGTGTGAAATTAATTCTCAAAAACAAACGCCATTTAAAATCATTGAGAAACCAGGCTACTTTATTTGTTACTCTTAGTATTTAAGTGCCGATCAAGACACTCGCCGACAGAAATTAAAAGCCGAAGCTTACGGCGGATAAAGTTCAGATGTTATCTCGAAACTATTCTGAGCTAGAGTCGAGTATTTCCACCCAGTACTTGTGTAGAGTATATATGTCTTGGAGACCTTAAAACAATGCACAAACTTAGTACATAGGGCTTGAAGAATTGGAAAACTCGTTTGATGCAGCGATTTTCAAGTGAATAATATTTGTGATTGCAGAGATTAAACCACAGGAAACCCAAGCTCTGTTTGTGTTTTAAATTATAAGGGTTTGTATGAGATTTTTAACGAGTATTTGGTTGTATCCGTTAGGCCAGAAATACTGAAATAAAATCAATGAAAACTCCCCTGAAGTCTTTATATGTTCTTCATTGGGCTCTGTATGCAATTTCAGCGAATTCTGTTGACATTTTATCCCACGACCTCTCCAACTAAGAAAGAAGGCAAGGACGGACGCAACCGCCATTTCTCGATGCCAATCACTCGAACATCGCGCTCGAATTTTCATCCAAAATCAATGCCAACCGCAACTAGACCTCAAATAAAAGCACAACAGTATCTATTCCAAGAGCTTTGTGCCATTTAATTGAAATAATCCCCATTTCTCGAGCCTAAATCGAACCTAATTTCAAACAAATCCGCCCGTTGGGGTTCGTGACTGGGACAAGTTGGACACGCTTAGCAACGGCTAGCTGCCAAAAGTTCACGGGCTCAGAACGTAGATATATATCGTATTTTGAACACGCCTCCATGTAAGTTGGTTCTGTGGTACAGTGGTTTAGAGCGCGCGCTTTCGATCCAACGACCGGGGTTCGAGTCTACACCAGGCGCTAAAAAAATTAGCGAACCCCGGTCGATTTAGGTTCGATTTAGGCTCGAGAAATGGGGATTATTTCAATTAAATGGCACAAAGCTCTTGGAATAGATACTGTTGTGCTTCTATTTGAGGCCTAGTTGCGGTTGGCATTGATTTTGGATGAAAATTCGAGCGCGATGTTCGAGTGATTGGCATCGAGAAATGGCGGTTGCGTCCGTCCTTGCCTTCTTTCTTAGTTGGAGAGGTCGAGGGGTAAAATGTCAACAGAATTCGCTGAAATTGCATACAGAGCCCAACGAAGAACATATAAAGACTTCAGGGGAGTTTTCATTGATTTTATTTCAGTATTTCTGGCCTAACGGATACAACCAAATACTCGTTAAAAATCTCATACAAACCCTTATCATTTAAAACACAAACAGAGCTTGGGTTTCCTGTGATTAAACGCGTAAACATGGCCTGCGTCAGACGTGACTCCTCTCTTCTATAAACTCTTTTAATATGGAGTCGTCCGTCTTTTCTTCTCCGATAAAGGCAGCACCAATTTTCTTTGAAGTAAGAATAGCCGGGCTACCTGGTCTTGCATAGGTAAAGTTAAATAAGAAATGACTGAACATTTATACGAGCTTCGCGACCTTTGAGCTGACGGTTTCCCAAGTGAAATTCCAGAGCCGGTGCGTTTACTGAAAAAGTGTCTTCACCCGAAAACTCAAACTAACTCTCTTACTGCTTCTTTGTCTGAATCCTTGAATTCTTCGAAACCAAACTTTTCCAGAGCAAATTTAAACGCATTTTGGAACAGCAATCAAAAGCCTTTGGTCCCGCTTTCAAACGTTTACAATGTAAATTATGCAAATATATTCAGCGACATGAATTTAGTGGCAAGTTTTTGATTGGCTAAAAGCAACAATATCTCGGCTCGCGCGCCTAGCCGTTGGGGAGAGGATCGCGGGCTCACCGAAACCCCCACGGCTGGAAACACTGCGCTCTTGAGGTTTTCGGAGAGCAATGAAACCATTGATGAAACGCCAATCTACAATAGTTCGTGTTGCATATGGGCAACGTACAATTCATGCAGTAGTATTTATTATGGTCGCAAAACATGAACTCCACTGACATGTCTTCATGGCCTTTTTGTCTCCGGGCAGCCATGTGTTTTTTTTTCACATCTTCTGCGCATGGCATTCAGGGTGGAAAGGGATTGTGTGATTGAAAAAGCTAGTATAATAATTTAAACTACATTATAATAATGTATGCATTAGGTACGGCTCATGAAAAGTTCGACGTTTGAATCAGAGTCGCTGCAAAGTCGTAATATTCCCGACTGCCCTTGTCGAACTGTACGACTGTGTCGATCTTAATACAATTTGTCGAACTTAAAGTGTTCAGTTATGAAACCAAATTTTGCATCTTTATTTTATTGCAGAATAATAAAGTTCATTCTTTTCTGATTATCAAGAGTATATTTATTTTTCAGTTCCGCCTTCGGAAAGGTCTCTTTTTCGCCATTCAAATTGACTACTTTATGCTAAAAACTGTCCGGTTTGCCGCGCGGCCAAATGAGCTGCGTGACGTCACTGTGAGGAACATGGCGGACTCCAGCGACAAAGCTTCAGAGAAAGCTAAAAATAAGCGAGGAGGTTCCATGGTGGCCTTGGTTTTCTTCCCTTATTTAACTTTATCCTACGCCAAAATACAATGGACATTGAAGTTCTAATATACAGTGTTACTCATTCACAGTTTGATACAACACAACTAAAAGAAATGACTCACCAAGAACTCGGCGATAACTTTAATACTCCTGTACTTTTATGCTGAAGCCAGAACAGTGAATGGCAAAGAATACAATATAGGGTTTCTCTGGTTTCCTGTAGAAATTCGTTTAAGAGGATCCTGAATGTTCGTGAATGAAAAACGGACGATAAAACTTGCAAAGAACCCAGAATTTCGAAAGCCGTGTCGAACTGAGTCGAACTGAGCCTCAAAAGCTACGCAACTCACTGCCATCAGAGCAGCACTGAGTTAAACACTGTTCCTTGGGATAATGAAAATATCCTTTTTCAGAGAGGAGATGAACGGATCAGGGAGGAGGGAGAAACGGCTAAAAAAAGACGACGAGAAGGGAGAAACAACGAAAAAATATAGGGAGAAGGGAGAGCCAGCATAAAAAGGGAGAAGAGAGAAAATAAGTTTTATCCAATGTAATTATTAATTAATTTTAATTTAAGTTTTTTGTTTGTTTACGGCCGAAACCCAACCAATTGCGGTCCAGACGACGTCGCCCTTTCTGAAAGTGACAAAAATATTTCACATTTTAAAAATAGGCTGTGGAAAGAGGGTTTAGAACTGCGCAAATCCCAACTTGGAATAAAAGTTGTATTTTGTCAGTCGGATACAGCAAAAGAAAAGATGGCCAATGTTATGGCGATTTCACAGAATCGTTCACGAATGACCAATGGCACATTGCCATCAAAGGTTCAATGTAATTCCGATTTAGTGATAACTGTGAGAGCTGTCGAAGCCAAAGTTATTATATCGAAAGTACAACCACGACACAGACCTGTAAACTCAGCTCTCCCCAACTGCCAAAATCAACTTGCTCAAAACGATGAGAACTGCAAAGGAAATTCGACATCTGAGCAAGTGCTCACAGAAGTAATAGCTCCATCGTTAACAGCTTTGGATCCACCGGTGATTTTCTCGGGAGACACAGAGGAGTATACTTTGTCTACCTTGGACTCTTTTCTTGTAAATGAGACAGAGGAGTTACAAATCGAAGAGCATGAATTTGTCATTGATAGTTTCTGTACGACTGATTGGCCTGATTGTAGTCCTTCAAAGAGGCCCAGGTTCAGATGAACACTGAAACAAGGGAAGTGCCAATTAGAAACATTCGTTCCTTCTTTCAATGTTCCAGTAACCAATCAGGAATCATCTGATACACATTCGATAAATCTTAATGAAGTGTCCCAACTAGCCATTTAAATATTCAGATCAATTTGAACACCCATACGAATCTCGTTCCTGACCAGCTCATTGAAGACGAGATAACGGCTCATGATTTGGCTGATGCCTTTGGACCAAACTGGTATGAACAGAGTGATACTGTAGTGAAACATTTGCATGAACTTCTCGTATCTGGTGAGCTTCCAAAAGAACATATATGTTACAAATTTCTCAAAGATATCATTGGGTATATTCACTGCATGACTAAGCAGGACAAGCGTCAACAAGTCGCTTGGACATGGAACCAGGACGAGCATTTGTTCGCGAAAGCACGTGAGCTGGGGCTCAACGAAGCCGTTGGTTGCTTGGATTTTGCCATAAATGTTCCAAGCATCGTAGAAGAAGTTATAAAGAGAATCACTAAGCTCCCTTTTATTTTCTTCACACATCCGAAGTCCTTCTCATGAAATTCCGCAAGATTTCATTCAGTTTAAGGATCTGCCAGCCATTCCCAAGGCAACATATGTGCAATTACAATCTCGGGACATCATCAAGCTGCACGACTAGTTGCCACAGTACGCCACTAGTTGCCACGCACAGATTTTCAACGCTGCCATTGGTACCATAGTGAAGTTAGCAGGCTACTCAGCAGGCAACTCGCAAAATAACGTTTCAGTCCATAACTCCGAAACTAAGCATCCAATAAACACGAAACGTGTACACAAACACAAGTGGTACACAACAAACAATATCACGTGACCAAAACAAATGACGTCATAGGTCACGTGACACATGAGAAAATAAGCTATATTACAAGGAATATAACCAATACAGACTCAATTAATGGTAGACGCATTAATGACTCGACGCCAAACTCATATGCTAATCAGATGTGATGACGTCATAGATCACGTGACAGTAAAGAATATTCGTAATAATAGTACGAAGTATCATTAATACAGACCTGAAATTATCAAATATTGATAAATCATCAAACACCTATATCATACGCTAATCAAATGTGATGACGTCATATACCACGTGACTACGTGAACTAACCACACCCATAATATCAGAAATCGCTGCTTTGTAGTGGACTAGCCACTCTCATAATATGGGACATCGCGCTTTGTAGATGGACTAGCCACATCCATAGTATGAGAAATCGCGCTTTGTAGATGGACTATCCACAGCCATAATATGGCAAATCACGCTTTGTAGATGGACTAGGCACAGCCATAATATGGGAAATCGCGCTTTGTAGATGGACTAGCCACAGCCATAATATGGGAAATCACGCTTTGTAGATGGACTAGGCACAGCCATAATATGGGAAATCGCGCTTTCTAGATGGACTAGGCGTACTCATAATATGGGAAATCGCGCTTTGTAGATGGACTAGGCACATCCATAATATGAGAAATCGCGCTTTGTAGATGGACTAGCCACAGCCATAATATGGGAAATCGCGCTTTGTAGATGGACTATCCACAGCCATAATATCAGCAATCGCACTTTGTAGATGGACTAGGCACAGCCATAATATGGGAAATCGCGCTTTGTAGATGGACTAGGCATACTAATAAGATGGGAAATCGCGCTTTGTAGATGGACTAGGCGTACTCGTAATATGGGAAATCGCACTTTGTAGATGGACTAGGCATACTCATAATATGGGAAATCGCGCTTTGTAGATGGACTAGGCACAGCCATAATATGGGAAATCGCGCTTTGTAGATGGACTAGGCACAGCCATAATATGGGAAATCGCGCTTTGTAGATGGACTAGGCATACTCATAATATGGGAAATCGCGCTTTGTAGATGGACTAGGCGTACTCGTAATATGGGAAATCGCACTTTGTAGATGGACTAGGCATACTCATAATATGGGAAATCGCGCTTTGTAGATGGACTAGGCACAGCCATAATATGGGAAATCGCGCTTTGTAGATGGACTACCCACATCAATAATATGAGAAATCGTGCTTTGTAGATGGACTAGGCGTACTCATAATATGGGAAATCGCACTTTGTAGATGGACTAGGCATACTCATAATATGGGAAATCGCGCTTTATAGATGGACTAGGCACAGCCATAATATGGGAAATCGCGCTTTGTAGATGGACTAGCCACCGCCATAATATGGGAAATTACGCTTTGTAGATGGACTAGGCACAGCCATAATATGGGAAATCGCGCTTTGTAGATGGACTAGCCGTACTCATATTATGGGAAATCGCGCTTTGTAGATGGACTAGGCACAGCCATAATATGGGAAATCGCGCTTTGTAGATGGACTAGACACCGCCATAATATGGGAAATCACGCTTTGTAGATGGACTAGGCACAGCCATAATATGGGAAATCGCGCTTTGTAGATGGACTAGCCGTACTCATATTATGGGAAATCGCGCTTTGTAGATGGACTAGCCACATCCATAATATGGGAAATCGCGCTTTGTAGATGGACTAGGCGTACTCATAATATGTGAAATCCGGCTTTGTAGATAGACTAGCCGTACTCATAATATGAGAAATCGCGCTTTGTAGATGGACTAGCCACATCCATAATATGGGAAAGCGCGCTTTTTCTGCCATCGCCTGCTAACTTGTAAGCAAGGTCCATGTTTGTTATGCTGTAATGCAATCTGGTGTGCGAGATGCATGGGCAAGTGTTTTAATTTGTAGTCTGCGAGGTGCCTCAGTGATATCTACTTTGAGCAGGCTGCTATCTTTCAGGCTGCAAGTGGAAAGATCTCAAGGCCTTTTAGCGTAGTGCTGAACAAAGTCTCCAAAATAACCACTGGCATCCCTGTTTTTCAAAAGACATGCTACACCATCTTTTTAACTTAACGCAGGGTGTGTAAATCAGCAGTAAAACAATACTCATGTGCGGTCGACATGACGAATGTTTAAAAGTAGTCGACTTTGTAAACATGCCCAAAAATGGTAAAAACAATAAGCTTATCAGCTCTTTCAGGGCTCATCGATTGACGAATAATTCATTGATATTTACGATCTAGAATAGGCGTGCGAACGATTCAGGTGAACCGTTTGGATGATAAAGCTTGGACAATTAACCCTTTTGTTGTGAAGTACGAATATCAGAAAGTGGGAATTAAAGTTGTAGACAACTATATTTAGCTAAAACATAAACAGTTCTAAGACAAGTGTTAGTTAGGATCGTGTTACATTGTTGATACTCTTACTGATAGCCGCTCCACAGTTATCAAAATGTTATCAGTAAGCAAACCAAAACATATTTAATAATTATTAGGTACTCGAGATTGTATTCAAATCATGAATTCATATCAACAATGTGAACCAAGCTAATTTGCATAAAATAGAACATACGCAACTAACACTGGTCGTCCGAGCGCGTGTGTCACTCTTAGAATTATTTCTTACTGAGCGACTACACGTTTTGCCTCAAATCGCGCTTGCAGTATCAGTGATAGAACTCTATGGGTTCGCTTAGGGATAAACGGATAAAGTATCTACAAAACAAAAACGTTTATCAATACACCAACTCAGCCATGTTAGTTGACTTTACCAACTAACAACAGTTTACCGTCACCAATTTTGTTAAGAACCACCCCACATCTTCCTCGATCATTATTGAAATACTAAACCGCGGAAAGGTAAACTCTATTAATATCGTATAACGTACAACTCGATCAGTTCGAATAATTTTTCGGTCGGGCGAGGTTTTAATATCCCTTGCAAGTGAATGTATAGGTATCGATATCCGTGTTCATTGACCAGGAAGACCTGGTAAGAATTGCGTTAGTTAACTGGAGTCATCTACCATAGGAAATCACAGTGGTCGGGTTTGCTGTTTTAAAGGATATCGCCGGTTGATCGAAGAAGCAGGAAATCGTTTCTTCAGTGTCAATACCGCACTTCGCACATTGCGATTGGCGAGTTGAGGCCTCGCCCAACTATGATTTCACACCAAGTGTATAGGATGCGATTCCTTGGTTGCTTTTCCCTTTGCGCTTAACTGTCAAACTATTCGTGTTTAATACTTACTGCACCGTTGAGTTTTATTCGTTCGGGAAAAGGTCGCGAATTTAAGCATTTAGAATGAAGGCTAAATCTTGGAACAGATCGTTCAAGGTAATTCTCGTAATCATCCTTAATCTTGTTATAATATAGCCCAAATAAGAAACCAGACCTTGTATATAATATGTTTTAACCGTAAACTGATGTTTAATTTTTAACTTTGGTTGGTGTTACTGAGTGAAATCTACAAAGCCGGATTTCCCATATTATGAGTACGCCTAGTCCATCTACAAAGCGCGATTTCCCATATTATGGCTGTGCCTAGTCCATCTACAAAGCGTGATTTCCCATATTATGGCTATGGCTAGTCCATCTAGAAAGCGCGATTTCCCATATTATGGCTGTGGCTAGTCCATCTACAAAGCGCGATTTCTCAAATTATGAGTATGCCTAGTCCATCTACAAAGCGTGATTTCCCATATTATGGCTGTGCCTAGTCCATCTACAAAGTGCGATGTCCCATATTATGGCTGTGCCTAGTCCATCTACAAAGTGCGATTTCCCATAATATGAGTACGGCTAGTCTATCTACAAAGCCGGATTTCCCATATTATGAGTACGCCTAGTCCATCTACAAAGCGCGATTTCCCATATTATGGCTGTGCCTAGTCCATCTACAAAGCGCGATTTCCCATATTATGAGTACCCCTAGTCCATCTACAAAGCGCGATTTCCCATATTATGGATGTGGCTAGTCCATCTACAAAGTGCGATTTCTGATATTATGGGTGTGGATAGTCCATCTACAAAGCGCGATTTCCCATATTATGGATGTGGCTAGTCCATCTACAAAGTGCGATTGCTGATATTATGGGTGTGGATAGTCCATCTACAAAGCGCGATTTCCCATATTATGGCTGTGCCTAGTCCATCTACAAAGCGTGATTTCCCATATTATGGCTATGGCTAGTCCATCTACAAAGCGTGATTTCCCATATTATGAGTACCCCTAATCCATCTACAAAGCGCGATTTCCCATATTATGGCTGTGGCTAGTCCATCTACAAAGCGTGATTTCCCATATTATGGCTGTGCCTAGTCCATCTACAAAGCGTGATTTCCCATATTATGGCTGTGCCTAGTCCATCTACAAAGCGTGATTTCCCATATTATGAGTATGCCTAGTCCATCTACAAAGCGCGATTTCCCATATTATGAGTACCCCTAGTCCATCTACAAAGCGCGATTTCTCATATTATTGATGTGGGTAGTCCATCTACAAAGCACGATTTCCCATAATATGAGTACGGCTAGTCTATCTACAAAGCCGGATTTCCCATATTATGAGTACGCCTAGTCCATCTACAAAGCGCGATTTCCCATATTATGGCTGTGCCTAGTCCATCTACAAAGCGTGATTTCCCATATTATGAGTATGCCTAGTCCATCTACAAAGCACGATTTCCCATATTATGAGTACCCCTAGTCCATCTACAAAGCGCGATTTCTCATATTATTGATGTGGGTAGTCCATCTACAAAGCACGATTTCCCATAATATGAGTACGGCTAGTCTATCTACAAAGCCGGATTTCCCATATTATGAGTACGCCTAGTCCATCTACAAAGCGCGATTTCCCATATTATGGCTGTGCCTAGTCCATCTACAAAGCGCGATTTCCCATATTATGAGTATGCCTAGTCCATCTACAAAGTGCGATTTCCCATATTATGGGTGTGGATAGTCCATCTACAAAGCGCGATTTCTCATATTATGGATGTGCCTAGTCCATCTACAAAGCGCGATTTCCCATATTATGGCTGTGCCTAGTCCATCTACAAAGCGTGATTTGCCATATTATGGCTGTGGATAGTCCATCTACAAAGCGCGATTTCTCATACTATGGATGTGGCTAGTCCATCTACAAAGCGCGATGTCCCATATTATGAGAGTGGCTAGTCCACTACAAAGCAGCGATTTCTGATATTATGGGTGTGGTTAGTTCACGTAGTCACGTGGTATATGACGTCATCACATTTGATTAGCGTATGATATAGGTGTTTGATGATTTATCAATATTTGATAATTTCAGGTCTGTATTTAATGATACTTCGTACTATTATTACGAATATTCTTTACTGTCACGTGATCTATGACGTCATCACATCTGATTAGCATATGAGTTTGGCGACGAGTCATTAATGCGTCTACCATTAATTGAGTCTGTATTGGTGATATTCCTTGTAATATAGCTTATTTTCTCATGTGTCACATGACCTATGACGTCATTTGTTTTGGTCAGGTGATATTGTTTGTTGTGTGCCACTTGTGTTTGTGTACACGTTTCGTGTTTATTGGATGCTTAGTTTCGGAGTTATGGACTGAAACGTTATTTTGCGAGTTGCCTGCTGAGTAGCCTGCTAACTTCACTATGGTGCCATTGGTTTATATGAAGTGGAGGCACCCGAAAGCGTGGATGTTGACTTCTCAACATTCCTTAGAGGATCTATTCTTGGTGTGCACGTGACGTCATCACGGTGTCTTCAAAATTTAAATTCTAAACTATATATCCTATAAAATTGTTTCTTTAACATTTTGTAGATGTCTGTGATTTAAGTTCTCAGACAAAATTTCAGTTCAATACAATCTTTTGCTCACGAGATACAGAGGTTTGAATTATGTCTCAACAGTCTTTCGCGTGTTTATATTAATCACGAAAGTCAACAAATTTGCGTCAAATTAAAGGTTTTTGGTCTTACAAATGTTTAAAAGTTATGTTTAATGGGACTCATGGTGAAACCGACTGAAATGGATGAAATGTTCGCTTTGTTTTAGATGTTGAAGTTTTGGCGGCCATGTTGGATGACAACCCATGATCATCCAACATGGCCGCGCCATACATTTTACACAAACAACCTCTCATATTTGTTGGCCCATAACTCTGAAATGAAATGCTCTTTTTTTCTTCAAAATTCGGCCCAGAGACGTAGTTTTGATTTCTCTTCAAGCTCAAAAACATTTTTATTTCATTTGGCAATTTATAAAAATTGAGTCACGTGGTTGCACACGAAGAATAGTGACGAGAACACCTCTGCATGTCGTCCCGCAAACTGAGGAAAATCGTCTTCTATAAGGGTACTGTATTCCACAGAAGAAGCACTGAAGAAAATGAGATTCTCATAGTTGCAAGGGAAGATATTTGTGACTCTAATTCCTCTATAAATGCAGACATATTCGTCCAAGATAGAGACGACTGTCTGCATTTTAGCTGGGATTGCAATAAGCTTGGTGCAATTCCATTCAACTAACATTCAAATTGACTGTGCTGTGGAGACTGCAATTGAAACTGGAGGAATAACATTCACAGAAGATCAGTTTGAGGAGTTGCAAAGTATCGGTGGGACATTAGTGAACTTGTTCCTCGAGAAATGGAGGAAGAGTGTATAAATGGAGATAGTGACAGTGACAACCAAATGACAGACGAGCAAATTGCTCGATGCAACATATCAGTACACACTTGTAGTAGCAGACAAGTTAGAGCACCTGCCAGGTACAATGACTTTTTGTAAAGGAAGAATCTATACGGCTATGATTTTACAATCGACACAATTTTACCACTCTGAGGTGAGCGACCACGACTTGGATATTGAGCGGGAGAGGAACGTGTAACATAACTTAACCCCAAAGTTTGTACACTTCTTTCACGTGATTTATTTAAGGTAACTCGAATTACACTGTCTTATTAGACTTATTACACTGTCTTACGCAATGAAAAGCTGCAACAGCGTTATTAGCTAGAGAGAAAAGACGAAAAACAGGGAGGAGGGAGAAATGGCCGAAAAAATTAGGGAGGAAAGAGAAAAGTGCATAAAAAATAGGGAGGGAGGATATTTAAATGCCTGTTCCACTCCGCTCTTTTCAGACCACAGAAAAAATAGCCAGTGTCGGACAACGATGCAGTTGTTGTAGAAAATATAGTCGGGAACCTCAACTCACGTAATCGCTATATTATAAACGCTTTCTCTATGAATGTTTTTCCATCAGGCATTTTCAACACTATCACAGTGTGCAGATTAACTTCTCCTGTGCTGGCCATATATTGTAAAAAGAAAGCACTTGTGTTTCCTGCAACAGTTTTGATCAGTTGACAATTTTACAGCCCGTTTGCGGCCGGCAGTCTTGCAATTTCTGTCTTTCACTTTTATCAATCGACATGTTCTTTTTATAGCAGGTTATTTCATCCAATAAGAAACGAGTTTTCAGATCGTCAATGTCAAGCTGTCAGAATTGAACCAATCAGCGATGAGAAATGTTGTAAACAAGTCGAGTACAGTAAAATGGAGTTTTCGCTGTAGTCAGTTTATTTGCTTAGTAGATTTTTATTTGGGTTCTTAAAATTAGATAGCTTACTTTCCTTCGTCTAGATTGAAGTTTATATTATAAAACAAATAACAGATGGTTCTCCTTGTTCTATCACAAAATAATGTACTTTCGAGGTCTTGAAATGCTGCTAAATGTACCCGCGTTCTGTTCGTGCATCCGCAGTTTTTCAAGACCTCGAGCGTGCAATCTTTTTTTATAGAACAAGGAGAACCATCTTTTATTTGTTAAGTATTATGTTGCGCTCTATTGTATTTCATTTTTTTGTATTGAATTATTTGTGCTTTATTATATTGTATTTCTTTGTAGAAATGCGTGTCGTCTTACATGATCATATTTACGAGTCCTCACAGTGACGTCATTGTAATGGCGGATTCGGTTCCAGGCCCCGGACAGTTTTAAGCATAAAGTAGTCAATAAGAGACCTTTCCTGAAAAACTGAAAAATAAATATACTCTTGATAATCAGAAAAGAATGAACTTTATTATTCTGCAATAAAATAAAGATGCAAAATTTGGTTTCATAAACACTTTAATTGATTCGAACGTCGTACTTCTCATGAACTTAATTCACGTATTAAGTTCGCATACCTGCCAACCCCCAGAGTTCTAAAATCTGGAGAATGTTGGTTGAGGCTTTGTTATGACGTAATGATTTCCGATTTTTCCGAAGATGCCCCGATTGTGTTCCGAAGACTTTCCGAAAGCTCTCGGAAAAATTAGTTTCAAGCTTTTTTGGTAGAAAGATTATTTAAAGAAGAAAATGAATTTGCGTCAAAATGAGCTATGCAAAATGAACACAAACGCAACTCAGAGTAAAATTGTTTATTTTTTAACCCTCGAGCCTGAAAAACGGCGAACTCAATCCATAAAATGGCTAAAAACCGGGAGATTGGAGGCTCTATCCGGGAGACCGGGAATTGAGGTCCAAAATCTGGATTCTCCCGCATAAACCGGGAGAGTTGGCAGGTATGGGTTCGGCTCATGAGAAGATCGACGTTTGAACTGGGCCTTAGTCTCCTTCGCAGCCGTTATTTGTGTCGTCACGCAACGCTTCTCCCCACTAACAGCTGCGAAGGTCTAATTCATGGTAGTGTTTCGTTCCATATAGTCTCCCTGTATAATACCGTATTATGCAGGGAGACTATATGGAACGAAACACCAGCGGGCCTTCTATGGTCACGTGACATTATGGAATGAATATATATTTTATTGAATAATATATATTTATTGAATAAATATATTTATTGAATGAATATATTTTTATTGAATGAATATTTTGTTTCATTGAATAAATATATTTTTTATTGAATCAATATATTTTATTAAATACATTTATATGAAATTATGGAATGAATATATATTTAACAAATGGATATCACGGTGGTTTACTGAAACAACATACATTGCTACTTTTCGGCAACCACTCCTCTTAGGCCCGAATTCTTACTCTTAGGTTGAACTTTTCATGCGCCGAACACATTCGAAACAAAAGATAATTAGGCAGCTTCTTTTGATCTAGTTAGGTTTGGCCATAGTTAATAGAGTGGAATGGTTATGAAACCCGGCAAACTTCAAAGGGGCTATCAAAGGCGCTGCGATTTATGTTGGAAGGGGGCAAGACAAAAGATTGTGCAGGGTCATAGTTCATTAGCGTCCCCTGAACGACTGAACTCACACGTTTCTATTGGCTGATTGATTAACACATTGGAATTTCTATTGTGTTTTGTGCAGGGTAGTGGTTGAAAAAAGCTAACAAAGACATATAACAAAGAAGGTCGCTGGGTTTACCATTCCACTCTATTAACTATGGTTTGGCGCATGAAAAGTTCGACGTTTGAATCGGGCCTATTAAAAATAAATTACATGATTACATTGCCTACCTCGTATGTAATTGACATCGTTACTCGCCAACCCAAGAGTCTTCACCGAGCTGAGTATTAGGGCCTGTTTACATGGAGATAGTCTATGTTGTGTTTCCCGGTTTTGTGTACAGGGGCAGTTAGTAAGCGACGGGCAAAAAAAACATAGAGGGGGAGGGGGAGGGGAGAAGGAAAGGGGTAGATTCTTAGAACTGGTTTTTACAGTAAGTATCCCCAGGGTTTCTTCTTTTCCCTGCTTCCTTTTTTCCTTCTCCACCTCCCCCTTCCCCTCGGGCCCTTTTTTGCCCTCAATTCTTGTACTTAATATGTTTAATATTCATATTTGAGATATATAAAGACCAATCAGTTTAGAATTCTTTCTCTCGCTTGCTGGACAGCCACAAGTCAGCCAAGTTTGCCGTTTGCTGCTGTCCACCAGGCATCCGGCACTGTCACACTCCAATTGTAGCGTTATTATGATTTTGTACGCGTTGAGCGTGTTGTATAGTATAGGAATGAACTGCCCTATATGGAGAGGGTTACCCGATCATGTAATTTCTGACGGTTGAGCGACGCAGGAGCGATATAGTCAGAAATGGATATTCCGCCGGCACGGTAAAGAGGTTTGGGGAGGAGACTATAGCATTATGCTTCTAGCATATATAATGCTTCGAGCGGGAAAAGTAGTCATTTTAGGTCAGTCAGTTCCACGTTTGTTTCGAATTTATTTTATATATCTTCTTGATTATAGCACAGTTACTTTGTATTGACTTAGTAAGTCGATTGTTAGTTCTCTAGCCCTCGGAGAATTCGGGTTGCTGAATTAAGTCGAGGAGTACGTTTCCGCATTTCTCCACGTTTTTTTCGTGGTTTAAGCGGTTTTTCGTATCTGGCAGTTTCCCATTAGTTAGGAATACAATCTATATTAGTTAATTGTATTGTAGTACGGAGTTGTCTGGCGACTATCCCACAATAAACTATACTTATGAAGTCTCTTGTCAGTGTAGTCAGAATAGGCCCTTTACAGCTAACACATCACGTGGTTGTACTGGAGAGCAAAAAATATCTCACTTCATTTATTTAAATGCCTTGTACAAGATCGGTATTGCTGTTAGCAAAACCAATCGATTGTCGATCTTTCAAAAACAGCGATTTTAAAGATAGCTTGCTCTCCAGCATCCATGGCAACGTCTTTCCCATGATGGGGATCACGAGCCCAATTCATTCGTTAATGAAGTATTATATCAGCACGTGACTGTTAGCTGCAAAGAGCCTATTGCTTGCTTCTGCGGATAACTTTTTTCGGAGTAAATGCACGCGTAGCGACCCGGGGCATGGGCTCCTGCCCGGGGCCGGATTACTTCCGGCCCATATAAACGCTATACGGGTATGTGCCGCTGGATCACGGTGTCGTGTTTTTGACCTTCTAGGTCTGCATGAGATGGGGTCCCAGTTTCGCCATCTATTAAAGTCGGAGATGGGATATACGCCCCTGGGGGGTTCTTCAAGGTAAAAAAAATACCCTAAAAAATACTAAACCGTGAAAAATTCCCCACCCTAAAATGTACCTCATGGACTAAAAATCACCCTGATAAATGGATTTTGCTTGGACAACCCCTAAAAAATACTAAATCGCCGATTTCAAACCCTAAAAAATACGACGGTCACCCCCCCTGTTTTCTCTTCAATTTTCGAATGCAATCTTTTAGCATTTTTCCCTTTTTATTTCCCCCCAGTGGTTTTTGGGAAAATTGAGGTTTTCGGTCTAAAATGTGTACCACATTGAATACGTGATCATAGTGCTTATCTCTTATACTATTTTTGCTACTTCAAGTTTTGGTAACTTAGAACCCTGCTAGCAGAGGTTCTTTTCTCTTCTCTTACCCTCTCTCCAGCTCCACTAACGAGGGAGAAAAGAACCTCTGCCACGATCCGAACGGTTCTTTAGATCTCGCCGGCTCCAAGTTTTTGGAGGTAAGTCACATGACTAACCGGTTTAAAAACCTGTTTCTCGAGATCGACGTCACACGCACATGACCTGCTGATACTATTAAAACACTGCCCAGTCTAGAATCTGCAGTTTCAAGATGTCATCTGTTTTTGGAGTGAACATGAGCGTGAGCGAGTTCGAAGTAGCGTTAAAAGCAGCTGTGTCAAACCTCAAGGAAAGCAACATCACTCTCGACGAAGGAAATTTATTTTATTTTTCCCACGCCTTTTCTTGCCGTTAACAATAGGAAATCTACGATGTTTACTGTCTCGTTTTTCTCGGCCAATGGAAATCCAGATACCGTGGCGCATGCTCAACAGAAAACCGTTCGGATAGTGGCAGAGGTTACTTTCTCCCTCGTTATGCGGGTATCAGCGGCCATCCCGAGGGGGCGGCCCCCGGGCACCCAGGGGCATTTGTCACAGCAGCCATGACAAATACATGCTAAAACCCCTCGGGTGGGGCAGAAAATTGTGACAAAAACCCCACCCCTGGGGCAACCTGGGCAACATATAAGTATTAGAAGCTAAACATTTTAGAAGTGTCAAAAATCTTAATAGTTTTATACAAATATTATCCTTTATTTCTTTGTTCTGTCTTCCGACAGTGGATGGCTTAATTTAATCTCTTAATTTGAATGATAATGATATGACTTACCTCAAGGACAAAGAAATCGAAGAACGTCGATCGATCGAGCGAGTCCTGTGCAGGCATCCCAGACCTCCTATATTTCCTATATATCCTATAATTTGTATAGGATCCTATAAAGAGCCTATATTTCAAGAAATCCTCCTATATTTCCTATAAATAGGATGTATGCTGAGTGATACATTTATATTTTTCACTTTTTAGCATTTTTTTGTGAATTAATAAAAGCAAAATTCTTTCCTATCAATAAAAAAAAAACAGGTTTGATCAAACACATTAAAAGTTCACATGTTTTAAAAATTGTGTGTTTATTGTTTACTATTTATTGTTTGAAAGCTATTTTAGCTCCTATAAAGTGCCTATATTTTGGAAAAAAATCCTATATTTTCCTATATTTAGAACTTGCACAGCCTATATTTCCTATCAAATTTGTCCAAAAAGTGGCTGGGATGTATGCCTGTGGCGAAAACCGCTGAACGTTGAGACAGCAGATTACGTGCAAACCCCGTGGGTATGTCACCGGGGTATTTTGACGAAAACGCAAAAGCGCTCTAATGCCCCGCGTGTAGGGCATGTTTTTGCTACAAATCCCATGCTAAGCCCCTGGGTTGCCCGTGGGTTGCCCGGGGGCCGCCCCCTCGGGATGGCCGCTGATACCCGCATTAGTTGAACTGGAGAGAGGGTAAGAGAAAAGAACCTTTGCTAGCAGGGTTGTAACTTAGAGCTCTTCACTTGTAACATCTAGTACCTGAAGAAGGCTGGTTTGGCCAGCCGAAATATTGTAATATTCAATATAAAATCCTACGTTGTGTCAGCTTTGCCGTAGTCCTTGGACTTCGTATTTATATACTATGGTATCTAAATATACTAATGACTATAGTTAATATAATAATTACTATTACTACTACTACTACTACTACTACTACTATAATATGATAAAAAATAAAAATAAATAAAACGAAAAATCATGGCAGCGTAGTTGTCGGTGATGACGTCTGTCTAAGGTCTGATGGCAAGCTATTCCACTGTACCGCCCCACTGTATTGGTTTTGGTCATCATCACGTGAGCTAAAGATTCCTATTTGGACGCGTACGCCGCAGCTCAATAACAGTAAGTATTCTTATATGGTTTAACCGTCAGAACTTAATGATTTTTTCTGTAAGACGTAACAATACATTTACCAGGCCATTTGCCAACATTTTTATAGAAAGAAAGCAAGGAAAAATAACAATCAACCAATTTAATTCTGAGCTGCTGCTCGAGTACGTGCTGTTTACTAGTTTAGTGTAATGAGATCCTAAGCTAGGGCTAGGGAACCCGGTAGGGAATGATATTTGTTCTTTACTATCTAATTGTCAAACTATTGCAAATATACAGAACTATAAGACGTAACAGTGCATTTACCAGGCCATTAAATTACCAACATTTTGATAGAAAGAAAGCGAGGAAAAATAACAATCAACCAATTTAATTCTGAGCTGCTGCTCGAGTACGTGCTGTAGTGTGTATCATTCTTCTGGCACTATTTCTTTAGTGTACTGAGATCCTAGGGAATGATATTTGTTCTTTACTATCTAATTGTCAAACTATTGCAAATATACAGAACCAGAAATAAGAGGGGTTTCGAGAAGTCTTGGTTGTGTTTACTTTTCTCGTCACGCAAGCTAGGGTTGAACACGCACGGCATTTATAATAAAAGCAATAATATATGGCACGAACATCACTTGCAATTTACACGTTCTCTTAAATATATATTGCAATATTGGTTCTTACCAGGAGCCCATTACCTGTTCTTACTTACTCGTTGCTGAATTTCAAAGAAAGGCCGTTGTGTAATTTGTGTAATGGCCGTTGTGTAATTTGACACCACATGTTAATGTACTGTATTATCAATCATATTATAAGCACTGTCAGGAGCCCATTACCAGGAGCGTTCCTCTGTTATGGGTTGGATCCCCAGCACAGGAGTAGATGAGGCTATTTTTAGATTCGAAATTCCCGCGAAAAGAGGTTGCCGCCATGTTGGTGCCCTTAAACAATAGATTCCTCGTTAGCTTCTTTTGTTGGGGCACCAACATTTGAATCTCTGGGGATTGAGTGAAAACCAGCAATTCGAATTCCGGCGTTGAAAGTGAGAAGAATGATAATGAATAATAATAAGAAGTGACGTTAGCTATCTGATTGGCTAAGAATAGCCTACCTTTGTTCTTTTTCGCGCGAAACGCAATGCTAAAAATAGCCTCATCTACCTCTGTGCTGGGGTACAGACACAGTGGGGAAGATGGACGCTCCTGGTAATGGGCTCCTGGCACTGTTTACAAGTTACATTTTTTAATGGCAACTTGAACCATGAACCAGGTTCAGTGCATGTATATATAACCGGATAAAAATTAAACTCCCTCAATGAAAGTACAGTATTCATTCGTTGAGTGGCCATTGTGAGTAGAGGTTATTTTAAGTGCATTAATTTGGGTTTAGGAAAATATAGTGCTGGCCGTTGTGTAGAGGTGGCTGTTGCGGGAGGCTTCAATAACAGTAAATGTATGGACTTGTGACCGGGACAAAATTTTGTGGCCTTTGCGTAGTGGTGGCCCTTGTGCGGAGGTGGCCATTAGTGGAGGTTCGACTTGTTGACTTAATTTATGAGACTATATTAGTTACATTAGTACTTTGATAGCATTTTTATACGTACATTTAGTGTGTGGGGGGGCTTAGCTTATTTACATTTTTTGGGGGGTTGGGGGGGGGGGGGGGGGGGGGGGAGGTAGGGGGCCTTAGCTTTATATATTGTATCTGTTATAGTTAGCTTGTATATATTTTAATAGCTCATGTATAGCATTATCATTATATTACTATTATTAAAGCATTTTATATAATAATTATATATAATAGTTATTGTACTGTATTATTTTAATGAGGGCTACAGGTTTCTTAGTGTGTACACTATTAATAATATGTATTACCCTCAGACTTGAAATAAAGACATTATAACTGCTAATTCAGTCTCTACTTTCCATTAAAAAATAAGTCTACTCGTCAATATTGCATAATAATTGACCTTATCAGGAGCCCATTACCAGGAGCATCCATATATACTATACCTGTGAGTCAGCATATGACCGGTTCGAGCTATATTTAGAACATGTTTCCCGGTAACTGCCTTCTGACTCTGCTGCGATTGTGCATATGCTTGCCGTAATTATCGAGATTGTTCTTTGAGGTGATTTTACTAACGCTGCATTGTCCTGACTATCCATGGTTTGATTGGATTCCCAAAGTGTGGGCACATAAACTCCTGTGAGATCTGTTCTAAATATAGCTCAATCCGGTCATACGCTGACTCACAGACCTAGTATGGGAGATGGACGCTCCTGGTAATTATGGGCTCCTGACCTTATTCATAAGGTATGAGGCTGATCTATAGCTAGTTGTCCCAGCTTAATAGTAATTGTCACATCAAGAAGAAAGAATAAAACAAATATTTCCTCATATGACACAAGAACACAACAGTGCAGTACGACAGAACCTATTTCTAACTGTATCCAATTTTGCAATCTTTGGAACATTCCTGGCCTCACCCTGGTACAATTGTTACCAGACTTTGTAGTGGACTGGGTACTCCATAGATGGGGCGCAGTGCATGATGGGTCAAGGAGTGATCCAAGATGGCAGCGTAAAGAACGTGGTCCTATGGTTTATTGTAATCTATGATAATCTCGAGTTATATTCGGCCATCGAATGTTACAGACTTCTTCCTGTATGGGCATGAAATCAGGTGTGATCATTGGGGTAAGTTCTCACCATTATATTGTTTTATTTACAGATGGCAGAAAAGAAAAAGGACTCACCACCAGCTGGGTTTAGGAAAGTTGAAGAACATTACTGGGAGAGCGTTGATCCACACAAAAAGCGACCTGCTGTTAACAAACATACAGGAGTGTATGCATACCATGCGGATGACTGCATGTGCTCTATGGCAGGATGGCCTTGTAGCCGTGATGGGTCAATATGGAGCTGCTGCGGCGAGACTACAAAGTATTGCCATTGCACAAAGGCAAAATAATCAGCGAATGTCCCTCTTCTTGGAAACCCAGGGACATAAATCTCTCTTATTTCCTCACTTCACAAGATTAATTGGTATGCAAGGGGACAACACAAACTAGGTTACTACCATGACAGTACTAATATTGCACAAGGGGATGGTCATAAACTGTTGAGGATTGTCCAATACTCTGACAAATTTGTGCATAGCATCGTATTGTACTATATCGACATAACAATAGCTTAACAATACAATAGTAGAACAATGCAATACAATAAAATACAAAACAATGCTATGCATAAATTTGTCAGAGTATTGGACAAGTATGAAACTGTCAGTATTGTGGAAATCACAAAATTAATGCCATTTTTGCACAATGGCTATAAGAATAGACTGCACAAAGAATTTACTCAATAGTCCAGTTTCACATTCAAGAATTACCACTGGATTGGGGGGGGGGGGGACTCCCATACTGAAGTGACAGCGGTGCTCGGCTGTGGCCCTAAAATTGACTCCTAAAAGGTATGCATAAATTAACAGAATCAAGAATTGATAATTTTGAGCCCTAAAAGGTATATATATGACCACTAGACCTCTTTTAAAATACTGTTTTTAATCATGTGCAAACACAGTGCAAATACATTGAACTGCATCAAACACTTTTTTTCAATTAAGATTTGCAAAGCATCATCATTCAAGATGTATTTGTTACTGTTAACATCTAACCACAAGATCTACAGAAGAAAGCAAACTACACTTTAACTTGTCTATCACTTGGAGAAATAAAATGACAAATGACACCCTAAATGGTACGGAGTTGGGTTGCATTATTAGCGTCTAATCAATACACCCCCTAAATGGTACGTCCACAATGGAAAAAAATAATTTTAGCCCTAAATGGTACGGCCAAGCACTGGATGCGATGACTACGGATGTATTTACTCAACATTAGTCTCATTACGATAGGTTATTCACAACTTTATGTATTATTGTAAATGGAACTTCTGCATCTTCTTGGTGGTATTTGTGAATATGTTACATCAGAATGAGACTAACGTTGAGTAAATACATCTGTAGTCATCGCATCCTGCAATAATTCTTGAATGCGAAACAGGTCTATTAATGGATACATATATACAATGTAAGAACAATGCATATTTCTTAATTAGCTGCCTCTTAGATGAATATTATACAATAAGGATTGTTTTTAAAGGGGCTGTGTCACGGTAAGACTTTACATTTGTTTTCCGGGCCGGAAAGAGCTATTTCCACCGATTTTGATATGAACTGGCGAACCTCTCGGCCATGTGGGATGCTTAAAATGAAAGCAAATATGCAAATATGACTAACAAACAGTGTATATAAACAGTCTCCAGGGAAAATATTGAAAATCCTTTCAATCAAGCATTGAGGGAGGGAAGTTTAACTGTTTGTATCCAATTAACAGCCACTAAACGAGCGATTACTCGATACATGCGCAGTAACATGACATAGCCCCTTTAACCTATTCTTTTTATGATACAATGACATGCTGTAGGTAATGTGAAAAAAACTTTTTCAAAGACAGCAATTAAGGTTGTATATGTTGTTAAAGATGATTGTCTACATGTACATTGAACAAAGTATCTTTACAGATTAGACTTTGGTACAATTATCAATATGAATTTAATAAAATGGCATTGAATCTTATTTGGTCTATAAGAGTAATATGCATACATGTGTAGATCAATATTTTCCAAAAAATTGACTTGTACATGTTGTGCCCCATGGCCAGCATCAACAGTACTTATAACATTTTGAGACCTCAAGCATGCGATATTTAACTATATAAATCTATATTATAAAACAGATAAAAGAAGCCTTAAATCCATGATTTATGCTATCATAAAACACGATGGGCATTTGAGAACATGAAAGAAATGTTAAAGCACAAGCCAAAGGCACATGCTGTCAACATTTCTCGAGTGTTCTGAAATGACCAGAGTGTTTTATGATAGCATAAAACATGGATTTAAGGCTTCTTTTATCTGTTTTATAATATAGATTTACACGTGCGATGAAAGGAAACCGATAGTCAATCACTGATGATTAACCCTGATGACAGATTGCCTGTTAAACTATTCCACACGGAAGCTCCACTATACCTAAGGCTTTTTTTAAGTAATTAGTTCTTCGAGCAGGCAAAGCAAGTTTGGCTGACAGGTCTCTTAAATTATATTCTGTAGTGTCAGCCAAATTGTGCTCCGAGATATTCAGGAAATAAGCCATTTAGGATTTTATACATTATGACACATTTCAGCTCTCTGCCTTTCTCTTACGCTCATCCAGTTTAGTTTTAGTAGCAGCTCTTTACTGAACTGGTGTCATATCGAGATCCAGTTATAATCCGTGCCACTCTGTTCTGTAATTTTTGAAGTTTGTCCACCAGCTCTTTGTTGGTACTGTCCCAAACGGGAGAACAATAGTCGAAGTGTGGCTGAATTATTGACTGATATATTGATTTTAGAGCATGTTCGGGGACAAAGGGTTTTACTCTTCTAAGTGCACCAATACCAGATGCAATCTTCTTCGTTATGCTGTTCACGTGATCAGCCCACGAAAGATTTTCGTCGATAATGACACCGAGTGATTTACAGCTCACTACCCTCTTGACTTCACAGTTTGCAATATTTATATTAAATTTGTTTTTGACTGTGGCCAGCCTCTGCCTAGATCCTACTTTAGTAGCATAAACTCAGTCTTTGCCGCATTCAGACTTAATTTGTTTGCCTTAAGCCACTCATGAATGTTCATTAGATCAGTGTTTTATATCATGCTGTTGATTTTACTATAATCATCTAAAGATACAGTAAGATTGGTCCCGGGGGGGGGACTCCCCATAAAAATAGACGGGGGTGCTCGACCTATCTTTTAGGGGTTAAAATCGTTAGCAGTGCTATCTCTTAGGGGTCTTCCAAAGGTCTGCTATCTTTTAGGGGTCTCCGAGACCCAAAATTTTTGTGGCCGAGAAAAAATAGCGCTGGATCCTCGAGCATGAGACCCCACAAGTTGAATCGGTATTTACGGCTTCGATATAGAGTTTGATCCATCCGAATATTAAAGACGAGGTTATGGGGCAGAGCTTTGTCTCTTATTTCCTTTAGTTTGCACAAATTTGTCTTTTGGAGTGCTATCTTTTAGGGGTAAAATTTTTGTGAGCCACGCCCATATTGCTATCTTTTAGGGGTGAATTTCATTTCTCACGTCGAGCACCCCCGTCTATTTTTATGGGGAGTCCCCCCCCCCCGGGAGATTGGTATCGTCAGCATACATTCGTGGAATAGCAAATTCTAAACAGTTTGGGAGGTCATTTACATATATTAGGAACAGTAAAGGTACTAAAATACTTCCCTGTGGGATGCCGCAATTAAGTGGACGTGGTTTGGAAAGTACTCCGTTAACATAGCATTGCTGAGAACGATGTGATAAATATGACCCAAAATCTACAATGAATTTACAATGAGTTTTCCTTGGCCAATGGAAATCCAGATACTGTGGCGCATGCCCAATGCGAAAAGCAATTGTTTCGTGGCAGAGGTTTCTCTCGGCAACAGGAAAAGAGATGAGAAACCTCTGCTCGCAGGGATACCAGACTCGACGGGATACCAGACTCGATTAGTTTTCTTCTAAGCTACTTCTGGTATCCCAATACTCTAACTATGGCAATCACATTTATTAATTACACTCCATGTAAATACAGAGTATGAATAAAGACTTGTTGCAGGGTACCATGTAAAGACTGAATTTATTTTAAGGCGAAATGCTGGTGATTTTATTGATAGTTTCTTAACGAATACTGTAATGCAATATAGATGAACATGGTAATGCATGTACATAAATTACTCTGAACACAATTAACAAATGTAATGTGCTTTCAAAGATTGAGCCAGAAGGGACAATTTGGCCCTTTTGCGAGTGATCTGGCATTTAATTTCCTTTGGAAGCAAACAAAGCGGGACAACTTGACAATTATCATATTTTTTCATGGGGCAAAATTAATGTGTTTTTACATTGGCGACTTTTTCAAATCAAATCCCCACCTACCCCCAGGGGGGATCGGGGTTTCAATTGATAAGTTTCTTTGGGGTGAGCAGCAGCTGTACACAGGCCAGCCTTTCCCTGACTCGGGCTGTTTTTCCTTTTACCATTCCCTACCCATTCTTTCCGTTTTTAACCACAGGATCCCCACTCATTTCTGTCAGCCTAGTTTGCGTACTTACACCAGTGATTGTTCATAAATGTTTTATATAACATAGAGTCTACAAACAGATTGCCCTTCAAATGATCCACTTCGTGTTGTAATATTCTTGCAGGCCAACCTGCTGTCCGCCATGTGACTGGGGTCGCATCAAGATTCAGCGCCAACACCTCTACCTCCAGGGCCCTGGGTACAAGAGCGCTATGTCCTTCTACACTCAAACAGCTCTCCCTAAATGCCAGCATTTTCGAATCCATGATTCTTAATTGTGGGTTTATGAATATCTTGAGGGGAACCAATGCAATGCCCATTCTCTTCAAGTCTTTGTCAGTAAATCCGTCATCTTTAAGTTTTTTTATGTGTTTCCCTGTGTATTCCATTGCAATTACCTGAAGACCGACACCAATTTGCGGAGCAGCGATTCCAGCGCCGTTGTGACTCCGCATTACTTTCACCATTCGTTCAACCATTGCTTTGAATTCCGGTGAATAAATAAAAGTGGCATCCACTTGTTCTGCGGTTTCTCGTAGCACAGGGTCCCCAACTTGTCGAATCTTTGGATCCCGTGAGAGAAATGCCGGCAGTTCGGGAATCCATTTAGAAATCTCTCTGACTTGACTGCAGTGATTAAGCAGATAGAAAGTTCTCCTATAATACTGTATACGTTTACAACGTGAACCTAAAAACATCTCTACTTACATGTGCACTCGCCCACAATATTGGGGTCAGCAGTTAACCCATTATCGGTTCCATGCTCCCACGGTTGCACGCTAAAAACAATGGCGCTGAAGACGAACAGTTTATCTGTTTATACTTCCTCGGAGAAACCCTTACCGGAACGGGTGATGCTCTGGAACGAAGAGGAAGCTGCTTTAAAGCAAACAGAGCAAGTTGGCACCTCGGCTTGCGGCGCTACAGCCGCTTTGAACGTTCTGGTGTGTGAGTAAAATATTTCGGTCTTCCCGGCCCTGCTCAGAACCTACCTTTATTCCCGGCTTTATTTTATAATTTTTATCGCTTAGCTTCGCGAACTGGCGGGGAAAAGAAGACTTTGCCCCCAGTGGCAACATTGTTTGTTGCGTTAGTGTTACTAGCGACGCGAAAACTAATATCACGCAAATCGCAATTGTATCTAATGCCATATGTGAGTTGAGTTTGTTAGTTACTTCGCTCAAGCTTATTTTGACCACTAAAACATGCCAACATTTTAAACTTTCAATTCGATGCCTTCAAGCACACTAATGTGTGATAATAAAAATGTAAATTGATAACAGCTTTTTTGTTAAATTGACACCCGACCCCTAAAAGGTACCGCGTTATAATACATAGAAATGTCTGTGTTTGATCGTGGATACCCTAATTAAGTGGTACCAAACTCCTGATATTGACCCCTAAAAGGTACGACGAGCATCCATGTACCCCTCACATAAGGGAGTCCCCCCGGTCTTTGATCAGCCTCTATGGCTGTTTTTCACTATATTTCAGTGTGTGTGAACCTACCAATGTGAAGCTGGGGGGGTTGCTTATTTAATCGTACATACAGGTCTCGAATCCCTAGGGTGAGGAAGTTTGACTCAAAGTTTGGCCCATAGGTAGGGAACTTTGATACATAAATTCAATTTCCCATTGAAGTCCCCACCTCAACTCAGGGTCCCCCTTCGGGCTTAACATTGATAGGTTCACAATGACATGCCAACGTCATTTCACATTTCCAGTTTGTGAAGCGATTACAAAAGAAAGGGAGGAAATGGAGGCTCTGCTAGGGGGATGTGAGACTCGCACATACAGGCTACATTAAAATTCTTCTGAGAAGAATTATGTACTTTCTGGGGGTGAATAATTATTAAATATAATTAAAAAAAAATATATAATGTATGCATTTGAGAAATTAGCTAATCAGAAACCAGATAGGATACATCACTATATTGATAAAGTGTTGTTGTAAACTGTTTCAACCAATCAGAGTTCTTCATATATTGTGTATTGATATAAATATATTGATATATATGATATATTGATTATATAGTTATTGGTTATGTATAAACATGTGTACATGTATGAATGTAAGAAAGTACTTTTAGTTACTTTGGTTTTGAATTTTATAGAATGCATATGGTATGACAATTGATGCTGATGTTGCTATCAATGCTGTGCATACACGTCTCCGGGATCTGAGTGCACCTCTACCTCAGTACCTCGTTTCCAGAAGTGTGGCAGGTACGACTCATTCAGACATCATTTCTGGTCTACAAGAACTGAGCAATGGTTGTATTGTTGGAAGGTTCTTCCATTTCTATCCAGAGCGTGATTTAGATGTCACAAAATGGTTGAAGGAATGGTTGCTGAGGGGTGGCATTCCCATAGCAACACTCAATTGTCAGAAAGTGCCATACCCTGATGGTACTATTCCTGATGCATGGCATCACCAGATGATATATGGTGTGAGCAAGAATGGAGCACACTTGACAAACCCTCACCACATCTTGAGTACTGATGAACTTGTTACCCAACTGTGTAGCGAGTCTGTGCTAATGATAAGAAGGAATGACGTATTAACAAGATGGGATGTTAACATGGATATGTCATGCTTAGAAAGTTCTGATGAATGGAAGAAATGCAGAGTCATCAGGCAAATTGATACCTTGGTGAAGGAAGAGATGTTGTGTTTAATGTATGGATCTGAGCTGAAATACAAGACTTTAACTTCACACATAATAATTCCTGCAGCTTATAAATCAGGTGTGACAATATTTGTAAGAAGGGACTCTGAAGCACATAAACATTTATTTAAAATATCAGAAGAACTTCCAGTCAAATTCACTGAACATTAATTAGTACTTATGGCATCATAGTACACTGACTGCTTTTCAGTACAATGTTGGCTCTTGCATTAGATTTTAAATAAATTTATAACTATTAAAATGTAACAGTGTGATGATAGCAGGCCATGCTGATATGAATATGCAAACTACCTTTGGAAGTGAGGTGCAGCAGCATTTTAGTCAATTATTCATCTTGCCTAAAATATACATGTATATTATAACAGTCTCTGGCTCACAGCAAGAGCTCACTCAAAACACAACTACTGTTTCACATGCCAAATGAACGAATTTCATTGGTCAAAGTGTAAGGTTTGATTGAGGCAAACATCACGTTTGTAACGTAGACAAACCCAACAAATTCTTCATGCTTCAAACTTGAACGCAAATGGTAGTAAGTTTGTTGTTGCTGCTGTCTGCTTTTGTACTCTTTCGGTAGGTCTTTATTAATACAGCTTTATGCCACTGACTCTAAAGGTGTTCTTTCCGAAATTACGTCAAATTCTTGGAAGTGTTATAAAGACATTATTTCTAGTGTTATATTTAACAATTATTCACCGAAGTGAAGGTGAATAGTGGTGAATATTTACCGAGCCGCTTCGGTGAGGTAAATATCCACCTCTATTCACCGACACTGAGGTGAATAATTGTTTTAGTATATACCACACTGCAGGTGAATAGCCAGCACCAAATAGTTATTTCATTTTCTGTCAAATGGACAAAAACTCACGCGAGGTGATCGCTGCTTCGCTTGGAGGTGAATATGAAATCACATTCACTGTTTGAGTAGCCAATCAGAGCGTGCAAAAAGTCATATTCACTGGTGTGGTATATACATTTGTACTAAGTTACAATATGCCTACTGCGAGCAGGAATAGACTTAGAGTCGACTTAGATCTTAGAGCTCCTTTTATTCGGCCTGTGATATCTACCGTGTCTGCTACAATCCGGCAACTGTCATCCAAAACCCTAGTTACACTATTACGTATATTGTAACATCCTCCCTTTTGACTGCATAAGACTGGGTCACACACAGCAGGAGGCCAGATGATGAATAACAAAACAACTCCGTAGATATATGCTTAAATGTTAATCAATTATCTAGTAGCCTAAAACGTAGTCTTTCAGGCTGGTTGGTGGTATTCGTTTGCGTTGTGGCCTAGCGTGTGCCGCTGGCTCTCTGCCAGGAGATCGCAGTACTACTTCCTTTCCGCCAGGTGTTTCTGGAGTGGGAACTGATGGTTGGGCTGTCATCTCTGCGGGAGGTAGTCCTCCTCGGCCTGTCTCTTATGTAGGATAGTCTCTGGGATTTCTGCTGTATTCTTAAGATGGTACCTGTTTCGGCGGTATGTATCATCTCCTTCAGGTGTCTCTACTTCGTATGACTGTTCATCTAGCCTGGCCATCACTGTCGCCTTGTGCCATACCTTCGCTCCTAGACGAAATGGTTTCATGCGGACGACATCCCCGCCTTCGATTCTTGCAGTGCGGTCGTACCTTGCTTGTTCTTCCTGGCGCTTGATGAGGTGCTTCATCTCCTTTTCAGGGTATGTTACTCTATAGGTTGTAACAAGGTCTTGGTTTTCGGTGGGAGGGTCTTCGTCCTTCTGTTCATTAGCCGCTGCGCAGGACTGGAATCCATTTCTTGGGTCGGTGTGTTGCGATGGTCAAGGAAGGCAATATATGGCTCAGTACCAGCGTCAATAGCTTTGCGTAGCAGCCTTTTTGCTGTTTTTACCACTGGTTCTGCCTTACCATTCGCCTGGCTATTACCTGGACTGCTGGTCCTGTGTTCAAAATCCCAACACTTGGCAAACTGCTATAATTCCTCTTCCGTAAACTGTGGGCCATTTTAAGTGTCACTGATTACCTCATCGGGACACCAATACCTGGCAAAATGATACTTTAGCTTGAGGATGACAGCGTTTGCTATGGTATTGGGCAGGTTGTCTACCTCCCAAAAGTTGCTGTAATAGTCAACGGTTACGAGGTAATATTTGTTGTCCAGAGAGAAGAGATCAACTCCGATTTTCTCCCAGGGGCGGGTCGGAGTTTCGTGTGACATCAGCGTCTCTCTTGGCGGACTTGTTTCATATTTTCTGCATATCTCGCAAACTGCTATCATTTCTTTGATCTCAGCTGACATACCTGGTACAGAATACAGACTCTCTTGCTCGGCTTAGGCAGGATTAAGCTCCCATGCGGGACGAGTGTATTTTTGCCTTTATATATATCACACCGCATGCTACTTGGTATGATGATTCTGTCGCCTCTGAAGACCAATCTGTCCTGGACTGTCAGGTCATCCCTGAAATTAAAATATGGCGCCACTTGACTAGTGGGTAGTTCCTTTCTTTCTTCCGGCCATCCAACTAGGATCACTTCTTTCAACATCCGCAACGATTCATCTTTGTCTGTTTCAGTCTTTACTTCAACCAGTCGTTGGTTGGACATGCATGGGTGGGAACTTGGCTATTGATATGTGCTCTACTCCAGTTGGATGCTCTGTATTGAGAAGGAATGCTCTGGACAGTGTGTCAGCAAGGTGCATGTCTTTCCCACGTTGGTACTTGACTTCGATGTCGTACTTTTGCAGTCCAGTGGCGGATCCAGGGGTGGTTACGGGGTGACATGTCACCCCCCCCCCCCTTTTGGGCCAAAAACAAATTCTGTATAAGAATTCGTAAAAATAAAATACATTCGTTCAAATTTTGTAAGAAATTTCGCACCAGAAACTGTACCGGTCAAAATAGTCACCCCCCTTTTTCAAATCCTGGATCCGCCACTGCAGTCGCATCATCATCCCTTGGAGCTTACGGGGAGCACTGGCTACTGTAGAAGCTTCTTTAGACTGGTTTGGATTGGTTTGTGGTCACTTTGTATCTTCGTGTGTCTACCAAACGTGTATTGGTTAAACTTCTCTAGTGCAAAGACAATGGCTAGCATTTCTTTCTCTATTTGGGCATATCTCGTCTCCGTTTCTGTAAATGCACGGCTAGTGTATGCGATTGGCTTCTTGTCTTGAAGCAGTGCGGCTCTGAGACCGTTTTGGCTAGCGTCACACTGGATCCCTAACTGGCTGGATGGATCATAATAACTTAACAACATGTGTTTCTGTCATCAGCTTCTTTATCTCGTTGAATGCCCTTTCTTGCTCTTCTGACCACACCCACTCAATGTCTTTGCGGGTCATTCGGCGGATGGGCTCCATGACATCTGCCAAATGGGGCAGAAATTTTGCTAAGTAATTAACAAATCCATTCAGCCGCTGGACTCCCTCCACCTATGTCGGCTTCGGCATGTCCCTCGCAGCCTTTCCTTTCTCTGGACCATCTCGAGGCCCTTGCTTGTGAACACATGACCCATGAAGGTCACCGCTTCAAGTCGCAGTTTCAGCTTGTCTGGGTTTAGCCTTGTCAACTTGTTTTCTTTCAAACACGTCTTTGTATTGTTGTACGATTTAATCTTTTGTCAGAACTCGGTTTATTTCCGGTTCGGTTCGCTTCGGTGCATCCACACACACGAAGTTGTCTCTGTGTACTGTATTCTACTCTTGTCCCCAGGCTGGGCATCTCTCTTTCCGGTCCGTTGTGGGTGTTTACCATTACAAAATGAGGGCCGTTATTCTTCTCATACGTGGGTTTCTGGGGTGAGATTGTTGTCTTCTGTGGTTTCTGGTTCGCGGTGAACCGATGTACGTAGTCTGCTGTAGTCGAACATGAAATGGCCTTTAGTTGAGTTGTCGTAGCCTCTGCGCTTCGACATAGATCTATGCATTTATTCAGAGTCAGTTTTCTTTCTTGGAGCAGTTTCTTTCTGGTTTGTGCGCTCTTCACTGACACCAAAAACGATCCTGTCCCTTCAAACAGTCACAGAAACTGCATGTCTGTGCTACTGGTACGTAGGTTCGCGACATATGCATCTGTGCTCTCTTCTTCTTCTTGGTTCCTGCTGTTGAACACGTATCTCTCATACATTTCATTGGTTTCACCGATCGTAAACTCATCAAACGTTTTCATTATCATACTGAGCTGTCCTCGCCCCCTTTTCTGAGAACGACATGCCATTGTATATTTTTAACGCTTCCGGGCCAACAAAATGAAGAAAGAGCTATCTTGTATGGTTCATGCTGCTTCTCGTGCTCATTATAACTGAATAGTTCGTCCATACTTGCTTGAATGTCTTCCAGCTCTCTGCAATGGTTACCTTTAACATCGACTTTCTCGGCAGATAAGATTCCTTGAACATGATGGGCGCTGTCATGGCTGCGTTCTCTTGTTGATTATTTTCGTCCGAGTCTCCCATTGAGGTTGAGGTGATGGATTCTTATTTGGCTCACCCTGTCACCATGTTACAATACTGCTAGCGGGAATTGACTTAGACTAGACTTAGATCTTAGAGCTCCTTTTATTCGGCCTGTGATATCTACTGTGTGATATCTACACTATGATATCTACACTATGACGTATATTGTAACATTATACATGCATGTAATAGTCCGAAAATTAAAAGCATCTGGAAGATATTCTGGTACTGTACTAGCCTGCATGCATTTGAAAACTAAGTTAACCTTGCGATAGCCTCGCCTTTTGTCCAGAGTTGACCAATAATTTAACTGACACAAAGATTCAGATGAATTAACAGCTCTATCTTTTACTACATTATTTTTGCGGCTTGATAAATTTCTATACTCCGCTGCATTCTATCTTGGTCCTGCTGCAAAAAGCTGCTCCATACGACGTCGCAGTAGTCAAAGATGGGAAAGATAATGGTACTGTAAACAGTCTGTGCTGCTTTAGTAGTGTTACATCCTCTATATCTGCATGGTTCTTCCATGACATGTGATTGTCAAAGACCTCGTAGGTAAAGCTTGTTTCAGCTTTAATAATTTGATCAAGGAAAGTTAGATTCAAAAACTGACATAAGGCCATTTATACGAGAGGAAGTTAGCCGCGCCGCTTAGCTAAGCAGCGAACGATTCGTATAAATGGGTCACAAACTGAAGTTCGCTACTAATACACATGTACAGGCCGAGCTATCCCAATGAATAGACCACTTTTGATATATGCTTCACAAACGTAACGATTCAATGCGAGGCTCAGGGACAAAATTACGCAGTGAATCGTAATAACAAAAGAATACATTTAACGTGTTCTTTTGTTATTACGATTCACTGCCCAATTTTGTCCCTGAGCCTCGCATTGAATCGTTTGTGAAGCATATATCGAAAGTGGTCTATTGACGTCGATACTTAAACGTTAGAGAGCTTAAGCAACGACGACGGGGACGGCAGTGACGACGGGGACGGCAGTGACGACGGGACGTAGAAAAGCGTTTTCTCCCGAAATATGATGTTTACTATTTCCTTCGTTCGCCTTTAATTACTTTTCACATCCATTTCTTCGAAAAATATGATAAACATAGAGTTCCGTTCACGCCGAATGAAAAACGAAGTGATTTACTTTCGACCGTTCGCGTTCTCTTGTTAACGTAGAATATGGCGTTTTCACGTTGTGTTTTTGCAGACAACGGTTGAAATGTAGTTAACTGCGTGCATTTTCACGTGCAGTTATTGTATTTTGTAATTAAGGCTATTGTGTTATGCCGTCGTCCTAGACGTTGCCGACGTAAAATAATAAAATAATATTTGAAAATATTGGGGTCGCTACTTTCGCGATTTATTAATAAGCATCAGATTTTTACTTTAATAGGGCTCGATTCTAATTCTCACTCTACTATACTATGCGCACTCTCATCGGTGTATTCTGCAGAGGCGCATGGCTGGGACAATATTTTAAGAGCCACTAATTGTTTACAAAGATTAATTTTGAACGAAAGTAGTTCACAGTGGCCTCTACAACCCTTGAAGTACATATGCGTTGGCTGAACATGTCGCGGTCATCGATACCTCGGCTGACTGTCGGTAAACTATCGGCCGGGTAGCGGTCAACTTCGGTCGACTCTCGGCCGACCCTTGACCGCCTATCGGCCGACCGTCCACCGACATTGCGTACAGTACACATGATCCCCCAAAAGGAATGGTTCTTGAGGGTGACATTCCCAAAGCAATGCTAAACAATAGAGTTATGGCTATGACTTATGGCGTGACATTAAAATGGTTTCCTAGTGCCATGCAACGTGCTTTCCCAATAGCCCACTTCCGAGATATATGCCTCACTTTCTACGTACAAAGGAATCAATACGAGGCTCCGTGCATAATGCTCAGTCGTTCGTGACAATGCTACAGCACTTCTGTAGTTTGTCACGAACGAATGAGCATTATGCACGGAGCCTCGTATTGATTCCTTTATGCGTAGAAAGTGAGGCATATCTCGGATCGAAGCCGGGCTAAGATGGTTTGCACTCAATCCCCAGAGATTTAAATGACAAAGGGCATAGCGGCCATGTTGGTGTACAGAACAAAAGATGCTAACGAACTGATCTATTGTTAACTGTACACCAACAGTTAACGGCTATGACGTAACGTGCAAATTAGGGTCTATTATATTATTCCCTTCTGATCCAATCAAATTACAAAAGTAAGCTACAGTATTTTCTCCACTCACGAAATTCTACGCTGAATCATGTGCATTCAGAATCAACTGATACAAATGTAGATAAAATAAATGTTTTCTTGTGGTGGGGCAAAAAAGCATTTTGGGAGTCGAGGTGGCGCTTCGCCTCTCACTCTGTGGCCCAGGTTCGATTCCCGACACGGCGCCATATGTGAGTTGAGTTTGTTGGTATACCTCGCCCTTGCTCCGAGGGTTTTTCTCCGGATTCTCCGGTTTTCCTCCCTCCGCAAAAACCAACACGCTAAATTCTAATTCGATCTGTGGATTAGCCGGGACCTGGCCTTGACCAGCCCCCATGGTTGTTTCAGGTCTCGTTAGAAATTAAGTGTTTCAGTGTCTGCTTGGAGTAGCTCAGTTCCACAGGCTATTTCTTTTTTTCTTTAGCCAATCAGATCTCACTGTTTATAGATCCAACATACACGATATATTTTGTTGTAAATAGTTTTTTTCTGGGCACGAATTGCTTCTTTTCAAAGAGAATGCACGATTTGATTACCGGTAAGTGCTTTTTCGCATGCACACTGTGAACAATCAAGTCACGCTTTTTGGAGCGTGACATGGAAACGTATACGTAGCGTGACGGTTTGATTCGGCTTGGCGTGACAAGAGTTCAGTAGGTCAGCGGTACTTCCCATAGGTGTTGTCCGCCATGTTGGTCGAGGTGGTTGTGGGGTTTGTATCTTTGCTGCTTTTCTTGTACGTTATAGATGTGTTAAACAGAAGGTCAACCAAACTTGATGGCGCACATGCTCTGGTAAGTTTATCGCCAATAAACTTCATTTTTTTGAGGACCTTCTCGCTCGTTAATAACTAAACTTTGATTTGTTTGATTCATAAAATTAACCTCCTGCGCAAATATTATGGCACTCCGCACTGGTACGATAATGCGAAGCCCGGTATAAAGTCATTAAAGGTATGCATTTTTCTGTGGAAACCTGAAGCGTTAAAATCTTTATCCTCTTGGAGCTGTGATAATTCCGAGTCCATGCATTCTCCGTAAAATTATTTAGGGTGGTTACCACTACCAGCGATTTACCCCCCCCCCCACCCCGTGAATTCGCTCCCCCCCTCCCCTTCCTAACCCCCCTCTAGCGATTTCGCCCCCCTCCCCTCCAACCTTTTAAAAGGTTATGAATACATGTTTTTCTTCTTCTTCTTCTTATTATTATTATTACTGTAAATATGTATTGGACGTGGAGAATAGTAATACACTATTGCATGCAATTCAATTTTATTTTAAAATTCACGCTACACTTTTCTTCTACAAAATTCCTGTTGGTAGCTATGGTAAAGCTGCAATTTTCATTCGTGTGAGCACTTGCCTGAAGCCAATAGTTATTATTATTGTTGTGGGTACTTAAAGTTTTTGATAACCCGTAAATCTGCCTACTTTGAAAAGGCTGCCAAATAAAGGAAGTGTTACCGACCGTTCACGTGAAAACCTCCTGAATAAACAAGCTAATGAAATAATTATATGGCAGGAAGTTTTAAAACTTATCTTAGCTTGTAGCGAGTGGAATTCATATTTGGAAAGTTACACCTTCCAAATAGCCTGATGATTATTTTTACACACATGAAAACCATAATGAAGTTGACGTAATTATCGTGGTATGTAAGTTTTATAATCTGTTATGCTATTTTGAAAGAGTGTTACCGACTTGTGTTTTTTTAAATTTGAAACTTTAAACCATTATTTAGAACTTAAAGCAAAAATGGGAGGCTAAAACTCAACTGTAATTTTTTTTACGGCCTTTCAAAGTTGAGAACCAGAACATGTGGCTGTCAGTTTTCAATTCCCTTTGGGGGCCTGGAGACTAGTGGTATGTGACGTGTATGTAGTCAGGCATCCTTCCAGTTCCATACAAACATCTCTTATTTCTGCGACTCTCGCAAGCTCACCACATGATAAACATCCAATGAAATGTCACCAAATTTGGTAAATTTACTAATTTTGGTGTGCTCTTTCTTGTGATGGAGTTTATTTCCTACTGGTTAGACTATAATATGATGTTTCTCCTTTTTGAATTCTTTTTCTTATTCAGATTTTCCAACTCCTTTGAGAAAACTAAGACAATGGTCTAAATTAAAGGAAAGAAAAGAAACCGTGCAAAGGATTGTGGTAGTTGTAGTAAAATGATGTCTGATTGACGTTATAATTCCAGGCCCTCACCAAGACTCACGCTGACTTCCAACTGGAAACAGGAAGCCCAAAACGGATGTTTTCGCTAACTTTGACGCCACTAAAATCGTTGAAGTTTAGTTTTTTCACTTTTATTTTTTCGAATTGTTAGTCAGGGCGCTATACAGAATCGATGTAAAAAAAATATTTTCGGGGTTATATCTACTTTAATTGAAGGGCTAATAATGTGCAATAAGGGCAAAAGTACATGTACCTCCTGATCACATTCTAAATTCTCCCTTAGAAAACAAAGAATTTGAAGGAGAATTTATAATGTGACCAGGTGTCACTTATGCCCTTGTTGCACACAGCCCTTCAATTGTCAACCAAATGACAGTCAATGACTGGGAGTGTCGCATGACATACAGGTGTCACATGACATACAGGTGTCACATGACATACAGGTGTCACATGACATACAGGTGTCACATGACATACAGGTGTCGCATAATTATAACACTATTGTGGTGTAGATGGGAGGCAGATTGTGGCAGCCTTGGTCTCAGTTGAACCCTGATATCTGATATCTGTTAAACCCTGTTGTATGATATCTGTTGAACCCTGATATATGATATCTGTTGAACCCTGATATCTGATATAGATCTGTTAAACCCTGTTGTACCTGTTGTATGATATCTGTCTGTTAAACCCTGTTGTACCTGTTGTCTGAATCTCTTAAACCCTGATATCTGTTAAACCCTGTTGTATGATATCTCTTAAACCCTGTTGTATCTTCTTTAACAGAGTATGTATATAAAAAAAAAAACTTAAATGACTAATTAACAAATTAAAGGTTATTGACTTTGAAAATTGGTTAGGGCAGGGCTTTATAAAACAAGCCAGGTAGCCCTTATATAAATATAGTATTTAGGCAAGGCAAGTATAAAGTGAATATATAATTATTAGTGGTCACCATTTTTAAACCTGCTTTTAAAACTGTTTTAAGCATGTGCTGAAGCACTGGAACATGCACGGAATGGGTAAGAAAACTTTGTCAAGGCAAATGGGCTAGAACTATATATACTGTTTAGTTACACTGTCAACACAATATGCATGTACATTATGTACCATTGTCTCGTTGAAATTGGAAATTACCCTTGCTGATATTCATGTAAACAGGGTTTCTATTTCTATCAGACCTGTGGCAACATGAATCCATACCTTATTCAGAACTGACCCTCACTTGTATCTTTCTCTGTGATTTCCTAACTTTCTCAATATTATTCATTTTTTAGATCTATGACAAAACGAAAGCCATGCATGCAGCTACAAATATATTTCAGGAAAAGGAGCCAAATTTGTTCACCTCCAAAACTGGCAGTGTCTATAGCCCTCTCAATAAACTACAGTAACTGTGTTTGTGGGTGCAACTGGAGTGACAGCTCTTGACTAACAAAGCCTGTTTCCAGAATACAGCAAAATTTTGTTAGGAATCTAAGGAAAAGTTTGGGAATTGGGCGACTGGGAAGCAAGAAAATTTGGGACACGTCCCTGGGAAATGCACTACAATTTAATTGTGGGACTGCATGCAATTCAATTTTATTTTAAAATTCACGCTACACTTTTCTTCTACAAAATTCCTGTTGGTAGCTATGGTAAAGCTGCAATTTTCATTCGTGTGAGCACTTGCCTGAAGCCAATAGTTATTATTATTGTTGTGGGTACTTAAAGTTTTTGATAACCCGTAAATCTGCCTACTTTGAAAAGGCTGCCAAATAAAGGAAGTGTTACCGACCGTTCACGTGAAAACCTCCTGAATAAACAAGCTAATGAAATAATTATATGGCAGGAAGTTTTAAAACTTATCTTAGCTTGTAGCGAGTGGAATTCATATTTGGAAAGTTACACCTTCCAAATAGCCTGATGATTATTTTTACACACATGAAAACCATAATGAAGTTGACGTAATTATCGTGGTATGTAAGTTTTATAATCTGTTATGCTATTTTGAAAGAGTGTTACCGACTTGTGTTTTTTTAAATTTGAAACTTTAAACCATTATTTAGAACTTAAAGCAAAAATGGGAGGCTAAAACTCAACTGTAATTTTTTTTACGGCCTTTCAAAGTTGAGAACCAGAACATGTGGCTGTCAGTTTTCAATTCCCTTTGGGGGCCTGGAGACTAGTGGTATGTGACATGTATGTAGTCAGGCATCCTTCCAGTTCCATACAAACATCTCTTATTTCTGCGACTCTCGCAAGCTCACCACATGATAAACATCCAATGAAATGTCACCAAATTTGGTAAATTTACTAATTTTGGTGTGCTCTTTCTTGTGATGGAGTTTATTTCCTACTGGTTAGACTATAATATGATGTTTCTCCTTTTTGAATTCTTTTTCTTATTCAGATTTTCCAACTCCTTTGAGAAAACTAAGACAATGGTCTAAATTAAAGGAAAGAAAAGAAACCGTGCAAAGGATTGTGGTAGTTGTAGTAAAATGATGTCTGATTGACGTTATAATTCCAGGCCCTCACCAAGACTCACGCTGACTTCCAACTGGAAACAGGAAGCCCAAAACGGATGTTTTCGCTAACTTTGACGCCACTAAAATCGTTGAAGTTTAGTTTTTTCACTTTTATTTTTTCGAATTGTTAGTCAGGGCGCTATACAGAATCGATGTAAAAAAAAATATTTTCGGGGTTATATCTACTTTAATTGAAGGGCTAATAATGTGCAATAAGGGCAAAAGTACATGTACCTCCTGATCACATTCTAAATTCTCCCTTAGAAAACAAAGAATTTGAAGGAGAATTTATAATGTGACCAGGTGTCACTTATGCCCTTGTTGCACACAGCCCTTCAATTGTCAACCAAATGACAGTCAATGACTGGGAGTGTCGCATGACATACAGGTGTCACATGACATACAGGTGTCACATGACATACAGGTGTCACATGACATACAGGTGTCGCATAACACTATTGTGGTGTAGATGGGAGGCAGATTGTGGCAGCCTTGGTCTCAGTTGAACCCTGATATCTGATATCTGTTAAACCCTGTTGTATGATATCTGTTGAACCCTGATATATGATATCTGTTGAACCCTGATATCTGATATAGATCTGTTAAACCCTGTTGTACCTGTTGTATGATATCTGTCTGTTAAACCCTGTTGTACCTGTTGTCTGAATCTCTTAAACCCTGATATCTGTTAAACCCTGTTGTATGATATCTCTTAAACCCTGTTGTATCTTCTTTAACAGAGTATGTATATAAAAAAAAAAACTTAAATGACTAATTAACAAATTAAAGGTTATTGACTTTGAAAATTGGTTAGGGCAGGGCTTTATAAAACAAGCCAGGTAGCCCTTATATAAATATAGTATTTAGGCAAGGCAAGTATAAAGTGAATATATAATTATTAGTGGTCACCATTTTTAAACCTGCTTTTAAAACTGTTTTAAGCATGTGCTGAAGCACTGGAACATGCACGGAATGGGTAAGAAAACTTTGTCAAGGCAAATGGGCTAGAACTATATATACTGTTTAGTTACACTGTCAACACAATATGCATGTACATTATGTACCATTGTCTCGTTGAAATTGGAAATTACCCTTGCTGATATTCATGTAAACAGGGTTTCTATTTCTATCAGACCTGTGGCAACATGAATCCATACCTTATTCAGAACTGACCCTCACTTGTATCTTTCTCTGTGATTTCCTAACTTTCTCAATATTATTCATTTTTTAGATCTATGACAAAACGAAAGCCATGCATGCAGCTACAAATATATTTCAGGAAAAGGAGCCAAATTTGTTCACCTCCAAAACTGGCAGTGTCTATAGCCCTCTCAATAAACTACAGTAACTGTGTTTGTGGGTGCAACTGGAGTGACAGCTCTTGACTAACAAAGCCTGTTTCCAGAATACAGCAAAATTTTGTTAGGAATCTAAGGAAAAGTTTGGGAATTGGGCGACTGGGAAGCAAGAAAATTTGGGACACGTCCCTGGGAAATGCACTACAATTTAATTGTGGGACTGCATGTATAAAAAAATTAGGACAAACAAAATAATTTTATACTTTTGACAACTTTTGAGATAGCATGTCACTGCTTCAGACAGACAAATGTATTTCTCTTGTAATGGAAAATGAATGTAATGAATTGGTAGTGCAAAGAGAAATAAGTTCCTATGTGGACGAGAGGGCCATTACAATAATTAGGTTAACATAGCAAAAATTGCTACATGAATGTTAAATAACTAAGCAAGTTCAAAAATTAAGGCATGTTTATTCATCTTAAGTACAAACTGTATAATTATTATATTCATTTGATACATAATATTACACCTGTCAAAAATAAGGAAAATATAAGATTCTATTGTGGATCTGGTCCCATTACCAGTACATTACTTCTGCTTACTTTTACTTTATTTCAAAACTTCACTTATTTACAAAGAAGTGAAGTAACCTTAATTAGCATACAATGTACGTAAGGCTTTTCTTGGTGAGAGGTTAGTAACTGCAAAAAGAAGGATAATTCTTATATTACATACTGCATGGCTGACTGTAATGAGCAAGAAGTTAATTAAGGTCATTGTATATGCATGTACATATCATATTTCATAATACCAGGCATGGTAACACATCAGATATATCCACTGTCCACTGTATGCCTGTAATGTAAGTTAGTGTACAACTACAACTACACGTATAATAACACTATATAACACTTTTTGCAGGCCTGGACCCATTGCCTTACATTGTTTCATCTCAAACATGTTACACATTAGATCATTCTTGTATGAGTACCCAACTGTATGCTAAGTCATAATTTACATAATTGTCCAGATATACAAATAATAACTACATGTATACCGTGGGCCTGGACCCGTCACTGCGAAGACTGTGTTTCTGTGTGTTTATTTAGGGACTTGAGGGAATAAAAATTATAGGAAACAGGCTTTGTTAGAGCTTGATATTTTGTGAAAGGCAATTACAGCATCAATTATTGGCAAAATTCTCTTTCTGATACAAATATCATTTATAAACTTTCAGGTAACTGGAGGTTCCAGTGGGATAGGCAAAGCCCTTGCTAAACAACTTGCTCAAAATGGAGCAAGCATCACTTTGCTGGCCCGGAATAAGGTAGTTGACTCCTTGCACACTCTTCACTACATTAAAAACAATTAAGTAAAGATTTTCTGTTTTAGAAACCTAAGGGGCCGATCGTTTGTTATGTCACAGCAGGAAGGTTTTTTTTTGGGGGGGGGGGGTAAATTTGTAAAAGGAGAAAATGAAAAGGGGGTAAATTTTTGCTCTTAAAATAATTTGAGGGAGGTAAAGTTTGGAGAAAGGTGTCTACAGCTATAAGGCAGGTGTAAATGTTTAGGAAGGAAGAGAAATCGGAATAGGAGGTGAATTTTCTCAAGCAGTTAAATCATTTCAAGAACTTCAAAACAGTAAAAACACAGGAAACACAAGATTGAGAAGAAAAGTGAGTGCACAGGTAGCTCGCCATATTGATGAAACGGTAATCTGGAAACAGTTTGGATGTGTGGGACTGTTGCTTAACATTTTTTTCTCAAGGGGAGGGGTGGGAGTAAACATTTCTATATCTCTTGGGAGGTGCAAATTTTATTTAAAAAATTTTTTCTCGAAAGACACTGCTTTCCCCCCCCCCCCCCCCCCCCCCCCCTGCGACATAATAAATGATCAGTCCCTAAATTTGTTCTTTATTTTGGTTTTCAGACAAAGCTGGCTGAAGCAAAAGAAGAAGTGGAAAAACACTTGGCTCCAGGAAGAAGGGTGTGTGTGTGTTGAACCATATAATTTTCTTTACATGCAGTCTAACCTCCCATATGTGGATGCGTACATGTATATACCCTAATACACGAGTTCCGGTATAAAAGGGTTAACTCCTCTTTTCAAACCTTTGAAACTCGAAATTTGAAATTCAAATTGCTGAGCAGTGAAGAATTAAGTAAGGGAGCATGTCAGCCTCCCCTTTGAAATGATACATGTTTAAAATTAAACAAGCCATAAAAAAGTGACCAGAGGAAAGACAGTTGCTCATTAGTGAATGCCATACTGTTTAATAACTCTGTAGCCCTTACTCTGCATTTTTTTTTATTATTATTATTTTTATTTCGTGTGATAAGCAATCAGTAGGGAGCACTCAACAGCATCACGCAGATGTTGACTCAACAAAGGCTGATTGACAACTGAAGGTGACAAACCCCTGGGCTCCCCTTTTTATACCGGAACTTTGTGTTCAAGATTAAGTGTCTCTTTATGGAAGGTGTCTGCATGCAGGTGGTTGTTAAATTACAAAATATATATTAGTCTTTATTAATGCATGTAGCTGTCAATCTCATGGATTACTGATAATAGGCTTTCCATCGCCACATTGGTACAAGACAGCAAGTAATAGCTGTTTCTCCAAGACATTCCCAGTAGAACACGGTCATCTGGGTGAATTGGAATAATGTGGCATGTACTCTCAATGTCCAATTTAGCCATTAAGGTGCCATGGCCCAAAGAAAATAAGAGCGATTGAATCATCAATGGAGGTGTAATATGGACTGGAATTAAGTCATCCTTAAAAATGCCATTGTTAACACTACTACTGCCAGCAGGGAAGGACAAGTCAAGAATACATCTCCACCTACCAGGTTGACCCTTCTTCAGAATCACCCCAAAATGGCTGATGTGAAGGTGCAGGATGGGAGAGGAAGAAAAAGGACCAGCTACCTGACCCAATGAACACTCTTTAGACAAATAATTATCGATGACGCCAGGCTGAGAAAGAGCAGATGACAAGTTACAGGGGGCAGAAATCAATGGTGTTCCAGTGAAACCACAACAAAAGCCCACCGAGACTGCTAAGATCCCAGAAATGACAAAAGCCTGGTCAGGTCTAGTCTGGTCAGGATAATCAGGATCAGGGAGAGAAGAAAGGTTGGCTGGTAGAAATTCTGTTAGATCTACCAACTGTCCCGAGATGGCGTGATCCACCAACTTGGAGGAAACAGGAGGCAGTGAGTCGGCCACAATAAAAGCCCACGAAGCTGATGGCTGGGTAACAGAAGACCACATCTGTAAAACAGGCCCAGGAACAAATGCTGATGGCACGGATGGGATTGAGAATGGAGCAGAATCTACTGTACGCAAGACCAGGGGAGCCACTGAAGCCACTGAAGCAAACAGGACAATACGTACCTAGATTTCCAGCCATGTTTGAATACTGTGACGGGACAGAAAAAGCAGCAATCCCAGAAGAGTGTGGAGTGGATCCACTTGCTGTAGAGGCAAGAGAGGTGGCAAGGCAAAGAGATGAGGGCCTGAAACCTCTGATGACCCACCAACAGATCCCACAATCGATGGCTAACAAGTTGGGCAAAACTAGGGCAGTAAACAAACTGTGGAAATCGCAAGCTGAAGACATAATCGCTCCACTTTCTGAACACGAAGGACAAGCTTTCGGGGCAGCATGATCTTGATTGGCCATTATTGCAAGCAACAAGATCAGCTAGCACTCAACACTCGTGGCTGTTGTATGGAACTTTTGCTGAACCACAGAAATAGGTGATAGACACTCACTGATCAGAGCTAGCTGACGAGATTTAACGAGAAACCAATCACTCCAGAAGCCCAACTCTGATCCACAACTCACCAAAGCTCACGAAAACTCAAAGCCACAAGCGATCACATCGACTTGCATCTGACTAGGAAACTCCAAACCACGAGCAATAACAATAACACAGTCCCAGATGAGAACTACATGTAACCCAGGACCATGCAAACAAGCCACAGGGCTCCCAATAGTCGCTGGATATTTAACCATGCATAATATAAAATGTAAATAAAATGTAAATAATCGAAATGATGTGGGACAACACAACAGAGTATGGATCAGGGATTTCATAATTTTTAGAGTAGACGTCCAAAGCTCATAACTATAGACAGGACAACACAACAGAGCATGGATCAGGGATTTAATTAAATTTTTAGAGTAGACGTCCAAAGCTCATAAGTAGGCAGTCATAACAGTTTGATATATATATATACATGTACATGTACAACTACAACTCTATTGAATGTAAGTGTTAACTATATGTAATAACTGGTGGTAGGTGATGATTAAAGTAACTGGCAGGAAACAGCTGGACTAGTTTGCTTCTAATGAAACCAGTCTGATAGCTGAAAATTAAAAGCATGACCTAATATAAGGATCTATGGTTGTAACAATTTGATCATGTGAACATATTGATCAACCAACTTTTTGTGAGATAACTCACTCTTTATTGCTTATAGGTTTTGACTTTCTCTGTCGACTTGAGCCACGGTGCAGAAGCTGTTGAAGCAGTAATAAATAAGGTAGACAATCCTTTATAATGTTCAACCAACAACAAATTTGATTTATTACCATAGATTAAATTACATATAATTATTATGAAAAAGATAGGGATTACAGAAGAGTAAGATAAAGGGTACCGGTACCCAGAATAACTACATTGTATGAAGCTAAACTAGCTGGGTACCTGGGTTGTACTATCATTTATAATTATTACAGTGTACTAAATTTACAGAATATAATTATAATACAGTAATAATGATAATCATATAGTACATTAAAACATTTCTCGATTCTGATTGGCTAAGAGCAGTGCAGTTCAAATGTAATTCAGTGCAAAAAAGTGTAATTCAGCACTTGTAATTACAAACAAGATTAATTGATGTGTATATGATTACCGGTAATAAGTAATCGTAATTATGTTTCTCGTTCAATTTGGGATTGATTCTCACTCGTATGTTACATGTAATTCAAATATCTCAAATTGCATTCGCCCTGCAGGCTCATGCAATTTTGAGATATTTGAAAAATATACTTGTGTGAATCAATCCCAGATTGAACTTGAAACCATAATGATTACCTATACTTATTACATGATGGTAATTATAACCACCTCCCAGTTAGTTCAGTGGTTAAAAGCACTGATCTGATGTATGGCAGGATGAGGTCTCAGTTTGAAACTCCAGCTGGACCATCACTCAGAGTCTTAAAATATAACCGAGTAGAAGGTGCTGCAGCTAGCCTTTACATAATTATACAACAGTAAACAGTCGGACGTTTGCATTTTCTCCGATAAGGACATACGTAAAACCGTAGGTCTGAACTTCATCACTAAATTAAATGTGTTAATAACTACCCTCTATAATTATTAAATAAGGTGACTTGTATTTACTAAATACATTTTTGGTTTTAATGGCTTGGTTGTTTGTAGGCTTGTGCTAGTCTTGGTCCAGTAGATGTACTGGTTAACTGTGCAGGTTATTCTGAGTGTGCAGTATTTGAAGAAACCAAAGTTGAAGTCTTCAAGGTATTACTTGACGTTAATGTTCTTATTTGAATGTTCCTGAGGAACAAATGGCTACATAGGATTATCATAGCAATTCTTGGGCACACAAGCAGAGGGCTAAAGTGAACAAGTTGCACCGTAAATTTGTAGTCGGGTCAGCCGACCACTTACCGACCACTACCAACAGCTTACCGACAGCTTACCAACCACTTACCGACAGCTTACCCACCACTTACCGACAGCTTACCAACCACTTACCGACACAATTTTACCGACCACTTACCGACCACTTACCGACCACTTACCGACCACTTACCGACCACTTACCGACAACGTATTTACGGTGCAACTTGTTCACTTTAGCCCAAGCAGAGTGCCATAGATGCATTTGTATAGTTTGCAGGACTGTCATTAGAAGCCGGCTACTGATCGCAACTATGATGATGATTGCTGGCTACTTAATGGAAAATTTAAAGCCAGAGTTGTACCAGCTTGGGGCACACGAACACGCCTATTTTTCACAGTTGTCCAGCAACTTAAAATGTAAGGCTAAAGGAAACAAGATCCACCGTAAATATGTTGTCAGTACGTGGTCAGCCGACCACTTACCGACCACTTACCGACCACTTTCCAACCACTTATTGACCATTTACCAACCACTTACCAACCACTTGCTGACCACTTGCTGACCACTTACTGACCACTTATCAACCACGTACTGATCACTTACAGTGTACCAACCACTTACCAACCACTTACCAACCATTACCAGCCATTACCAACCACTTACTGACCAGTTGCTGACCACTTACAGTGTACCAACCACTTACCAACCATTACCAACCACTTGCTGACCACTTATCAACCACTTACTGATCACTTACAGTGTACCAACCATTTACCAACCACTTACCAACCACTTACGACCACTTACAGGTACTGACCACTTACCAACCACATATTTACAATGCAACTTGTTCCCTTTAGCCCAAACTTAATGACATGCAGCCCTGGTGAGGGAGTTAAAACTTTGCTGTATTGTGTGTGCTCTTGCCCATGCATGCATCATTGGCACCTGAATTTCTCTACTGCACCTAGCTTCTCTATGCACATACGTACGTGTACATGTATGTATGTTAGAACGTTTTTAGATTATGTGACTACAGTTTGATTGTAGTTTCCAGTGGCAAGAGTGGACACTTTTGATTTCTGCAGCTTTGATACAGGTTTAAAATTTGGGGGCAAAACACTGATATTTTTCATTAGTTTTTTTCTTCTTTCCTACTTTCCTGGTTATGTATTTTTGTTTTTAAAGCCTTTTGTATCACTATTGATAAAACATGTGCTGTGAGTGATTTGAATGGCTTCAAAAATGCTTTAAGAATGCAATGAAAGAAAGATGCACATCTCAAGGGAATGACATAAAGAAATATTTTTTAGTATGATGAAATTTTATATAAAGTTTCATCTTAATTAGAAATTCACTGTTAAAGGCCCAAAATTAGCTGTGAGTTTATTAAATGACTTCAAAAACCCTTTTTTCAGTTATTTTGATGATACGACTTATTTTTGCCGAGAAAATCCAAGCTGAAAGTTTATGTAAATTAGGATGAAATTTTATCAGATATAAAATGTATTCACAGTCATTGATTTCCTTTGTTTTTGCTTCATTAATATTTATTATTCATGAGTTTTTGAATAATGGTTTGTTTACGGCTTTCCAAATACAACGTTGGCTCTTCATCCGTAACCTAACTAGTGTAAACTAAAAACTACAATACAATAAAAATATGAAATGTGGTGATTACGATAATATATAAATATAGAAAAATGACAAAAGTATGATGATACTCGTGCCAAATTCCTATGAAGGTAAATACATGTAAAGGATATATGTACACACTATATTTCAAAAGGATTAAAACACATCTGGGCAGTCTAGTCTTATACAAAGCTTTCACTGCCTAGACGTAATAAAATTTGATTGATGGTTGGATGCATGCAATTTTCCAAATGCAACTTGAAACTAACAATATGACACTAGAATTTTGCTTGTTTCACAACTTACATGCGTTTATGTAACTTATGTTGAAAATATAAATGAAGTCTGGCTGGTTTTGAATGTTAACTACATGTACCAGTAGGCAAAAAAAACATTCCACTTCATAAATGCAGCCCAAATTGGTTTTCATTATTTGAACACTAATGGTACATATGTACCAGGGAACGAGCCAGGCTGCGCCATTGCACCATTCCCACTTTAAAACCACATTTGTCCCTTGAAAATAATATGATAAGGGTCAAATTGCCCCACTTTGTCCCACTTCCAAAGGAAGTTAAATGGCAAAAGGACGAAATTGGGAGAAATTGTCCCTTCTTGCTCAATGTCTGGCTCAATCTTTGTGGTACTATTTGTTTAATTCCAGAATATGATTGATACCAATTACTTGGGTAGTGTGTATCCAACCTATGCAGTAATCAAGAGTATGAAGAAAAGATGCCAAGGTCATGTTGTGTTTGTGTCATCCATTGCTGGGCAGGTAATTAGTTTCCTGTCATGATTATTTTTATAATCAACTGCTATTTCTAAAATGACCAAAATATAACATATTATTCTCTGACTGGCTGAAACAATGTATTTATATAAGTTGCTAGTAAAGGATGCTCACACACAAAAAAATTGTACCGTATGTGATAGTTATAAAATGAGTATAGCCATGTTATATCGGTAGATATAAGATCCGAACTGCAGGTATGCATCCGAGCCGCAGGCAAGGATCTATATCTCCGATATGGCTAAAGTGAACAAGTTGCACCGTAAATTTGTTGTCGGTAAGTGGTCGGCCGACCACTTACCAACAGCTGACCAACCACTTACCGACAGCTTACCAACCACTTACCGACAGCTTACCGACAGCTTACCGACAGCTTACCGACAGCTTACCAACAGTACTTGAGAATGGTTTCCACAGGGAATTTTCGTCTCGAAGTAAAATCCAGCTGATAGTACAAACAGGGAATTTTCGTTTCAAAGTGTGCATGCAGTATTGTGCAAAAGTCATGCAAACGAATTTTGCTCTTTGTTCCTACGAATGTCGTCGCAATTTCGGGCAACTTTTCGTTCGAAATTTCGACGAAAAATCTATCAGATACGCAAAATTTCTAATGCCAAGACGAAATATCACCAACCTGCGAGCGACATTTAGACGATATTTCGTTTATTGTCAAACGAAAATTCGGACCAGGTTATCGAAATATCGTGATCCGAAATTTAGAAGAATTTTCGGCAAGCGTACTTGTTCATTGCACAATTTCGTATTTTAACCTTTCTTTCACCAGGATTAACGTGTGACAAATTCGAATTCATAACAAACAGTTTTACAAACGTACAGTAAGATGGTTTTGGTAAATACCCTGTGTGCCAGAGGCGTCAAAAAGTCAAGATTCTTATATAATAAAAGTCCCCGTCAATCGTGAACTGTCAACCAAACGCGTGTCTCATTTCTAACACAAATACTGCGGGCGCAATTAATTTCCATTTACGCGAACTGACTGATCTGATCCGATGCATTAAAGGTCTTTTAATTCAAAAGGAATTGCACTTTCCCAGTAGAAGTTTTCTGGTAAGAGTATAGAAGTTTTTGCATGTCTTTCAATATGACAAACGTTGCTTCAAAACTCTGTTGATGTTCTGTAAGAAATCAGACTGACACGTTCACGCCTGACTGATTGCACCACAGGCAGCCCAATCTCATGATTTGTGTATTTATATGCTTACAAATATCGCTTGAATAGTTCATATTACAAATCCTTCCAAAACATGTATGTTAGACTTCATCCTACAATGTTTCAGTTGTGGTTATTCATACTTCTGAGCTTTCTAGGGTCGTTTCCGCTGTTTTTTTTCGAACCTCTTTCCCTCACCTCCTTATAAAAGGAAAAGGCTGGAGACAACCGACAAATATACGATGCATAACCTGTAATCCTTGCCACGAAAATCACACTTCGCTCACTCCAAATAACTCGAAACTACGGTAGGACATAGAATGATAAATTAACTCATCCCAACCCGAATTTTAAGATCCAGTGGTAACACATTCTGGAGAAATCGAACAATTTGTCGCCCATTTCCAAGTCCTTCCAGTTAGGACCAACCATCAAATGCTTTCGTCTCCCCATGGGACTCTAAAATTATGCATATCTAGTACTGGTTCGTATTCGGTTGAGCAGTTATAATTAGACTGTTATTCTCCTGTATATCGGGACTTTCACTTTCTCTTGATCGAAGACTTAACCCCATCTTGTTCTGTAATGCATCTGTGCTGTAGAGTTTTAGTTTATGGCTGGACTTTGTCACTTTGAAGTAGGCAGATTTCATGTTTAAAAACTAGTCCACAGAAAAGCAAAAGATTGTTCACAGCTGTGATAATCATATTAGTAGAAGCGCTCAACCGCACACAAACTAGTACTAGATATGCATAATTTTATAGTCATTTCTATGTGAAGAATTTTAGGTGATATAAATGCCAAAACAGTAATAAACAGTTGTTAAACTGGTTGTATAGACCACAGGCAGCCCAATCTCATGATTGGGCTGCCTGTTGTCAAGCAAACATTGTTGTCAAGCAAACATTGACTGTTTCTATGTGAAGAATTTTAGGTTTTTACTGGTGTAATCGCGATATAAATGCCAAAACAGTAATAAACAGTTATTAAACTGGGTTAATTGTATAGAAGTTTTCAGGCGAATTTGACGATTTGAAAAAAATCACTCAAAAGTCACATACCGGTAGGTCGTTTCCATACTCAACCCTTCAATTCCTTTTTCTTTAGTTTGGAATCTTTGGCCTGAGTGCATATTGTGCATCTAAATTTGCCATACGAGGGTTTGCAGAGAGTCTTCTAATGGAGGTAGGTAATGCCACTGATACTAGAACTGTCAACAACAACATTACTTTATTTGTATTTGATATATAATTATAATATATAAAATAATTGAGATAAATTAACAAAATTGAAGTAGCGTGGCAGCCAAAATAACTACAAATGTATAAAGAGCTAATCTAGTTGAGTACTGCCCATTAAATAATAAAGTTAAGTCAGGTAAATATAGGCATAAAGGCATATTACATTAATTTTGTTAGATTTGAAAAAATAGATACATGTATAATTAACATACATAATAAAACACACTATAAAGGCTGTTTATGCTATCAAAGATTTATAGGTATACACTAAGACAGGATGTACATGTACATGTAACAAATAAATGTCAGGTGCTTAGTAAAACAATAGATTGAAAAAATAGATTGAAATATTAGAATTTAACTTAGTTATATAATGAACAACACAGTGTATTCATAATTAGCATCTCCTCCCCTCCAGAGCTTAGCTTGTTCACAGAGAGACTGAGGCTGTACACAAGCTATTGAAAAGCCTGTTCGACACATTTGATATTATTTGCTGTTTATATAAAAATGTCACCATGCAGGAGGCATTCTGGAGTCCATTCCGTGAATACAGTTGTCTTAATTTATGTGGAAACATTCAACCATTTCTACTTGCCTGCATAGTCAGGCCAGGCTATGTTCTGCTTGTAGATTTGTTTTAATCAACTGAAAACCCTCCAGTGAGCTATAAAACCTAAACTTTAGCAAGAGTAAATTAATGTAACGAACAGTATTTCATGTTGGTAGCTCGTAAGAACTCGAAAGACTGGTAAACTTGAGGCTGATGTGGGACCTACAATTTAACGTCCTTATCCAAGAAGACATGAAGGTCTAACCATTTGCAGTTTGAAAACGAGATTGTTGTACAAAGGCAGCACTTTCTAATCTGTTATTTTAAGACCCTGACTGTTGATTCGGCTGGGGTTTGAACCCTCTTAACCTTCTGCACAATAGACTAGCACTTATCTACTGAGCTAACCGGGAGGAGGTTTTAAAGGAATAAGTGAAAAATGCAGCTGGAAAGCAACTACAGATGATAAACTCAATCTTGGCATTGCAGTAACAGACAGTTAGGGCAGTTTTACAGAAATCTCTTTTAACAGTTTCTTGGATTGCTTTCATTTTCTCCTATTCCATCACAACCGCTGAAATGTCATTGAAGTCTCTGAAGCTGTTTTGCAAAGTGCAACAGGAAGTGTGAGATACAAAACCTAGGAAGCAAAACAAGAAATGAGATGCGAAGGAGCATCTGGCCCTTTCTCGATCTATCAGCTACCCAATATATGTTTGTATATAAACCTAATGTACACCATATACAGTACATACACTATACCCAAATGTATACATGTATGTCTGTATATAAACCTAATATACACCATATACATGATTGTACAGGTACTGATATGAAATCAAGTGTTGACAGTTCTAGCTGTAGTAATTGACCAATCAGAAGTGATACCAGATTCTGGTATCAGTTGAAGGGCTTTTTCAATTAGCTTGAGTACAGACTCTCCCTTTTCCCCTTCCTAATCCCAAGTCCCTCTCCCACTTCCCCTCCTCCCCAGTCCCTGCAGATTTTTAACCTGGAAACATGCATTACAGGGGTGCCGTCAATCAAAATGAACCTTCAAGTTTCTTTAAAAGAAAACTAAACAAATCTACAAAAATATACTTTTCAAACTTTTTCAAAAGAAGCTGGCAAAGATTAAAGTGGATTACAAAAGCTTATTCTAGAAACGTGATTTCAGTTACATACACCTATCAATGTCTTACCCTGGGGGGTGATGGTGGGCATTTTGAAAGCTCACTGCCCTACCCTGGGGCCATCCCAGGCATCAAAATGCCCCACCAAGAAAGTTTATAATTTTTGGGATGACAGTGCTACTTTAATAACATGTTTATCATTTTCAGGTCAAACCCTACAATGTTGGAGTTTCAGTTGTCTTCCCTCCTGATACTGATACTCCAGGCTTTGAAAATGAAAACAAAAATAAGGTACAGAGGTTGTTGATGTATTGTTGTGCATGGTGAAACATGGTAAGATCATGCCATGTTTTCTCAATTAAGTAATGGTCCAGATAAGAACTGTAGTGCTCCACGGCAAGGAATGGTTGATACTTATAAATTCAATAGAAACTCATCAAAATAATGCATTTCCATTCGATATTTTTTTGTGGTTTGAATTTATTTTGATCAAACTAACTATGGTTTAATTTCGAAGAATATTGTGTGTGGGGAAAGTTCTCAAATTTGTGATTGAAAAATCTTTTGTTTTCTCTATATCCGATTGGCTGGATGGTGGCTTGTCTGAGTTTTCACAGTAGTTTGGACTGAAGACACCTCCTAAAGCACTAAGGCATATATTATTCAAGCAAAATCGTATGTGAGGGAGGCTCATTGCCGCAGAACAATGGATTCTACTACAGTTCTTATCTGGACCATTACTTAAGTAATAGTCCAGCTAAGAACAAGGCAGTCCAATGGCAAGGAATGCAGAAAGGTGCTAATTGTGGTATTGTTTCAATCGTCCACCTCAAAGGTTTGGGCATCAAAATCTATGAAAAACTTGAAGAAGAATATTTTTTCTCTCATTTTTTAAACAGATTTCAATTGCATCTAGTGAAAACTCTCATACATGTACCTTTAAATCTGATGAAAATTCAATGTGGGAACATCATAAAATTGAAAGCTTTCTTGGTTATTGTTTTGGACTCCTGATTGGACGAAATGTTTTCACACAAAAGGAATGTAGTTTTAAAACACAGTTTCAGTGGATTTGATTTAAGAAATATATTATTTAAGGTTGATGTGTGCACAATATGAAAAACAGAACCTTGTTATGTGCCAAAAGCCTTAATTGATGCTGAACAATAGAATCTTTCATAGTTTGTAATGCATTGTTACTTAAACACTTGACCCCAATTAAGCAATGGGTCTGAGCTGGCAGATTTCAAATAAATGCCAGCAGGGTGGGGAATTCGAGATCCAGGCCAGTATTCATTCGATTTCCAGTCTTACTATACTGGGGATTTTCGATTTTACACCACCAGTCTATCTTTCTTGAATTATAAAGTCCATTGTCTTTATCCACATTATGAGGTAGAAAATTACAATTCATACTAGTTTGGTTTTCTTGGACAGCTAAATGAGTAACGTTACAATGCACTTAAGCTTGGCCTGTACATGTAGGTGTGTTCTTGGAAACAAATTTGCTACTACCATGAGCAGCTAGCTGAATCAACTCAGCAGCATAAATAATGTCTACCACAATGGCAAATAACTTGACATTATTTGTTCTTTTGGAGTATTGTCAACTCTATTTAGCCCCCTCATCTAATAAGACACCCCCCCCCCCCCCCCCCTTCAGTAGAAGTAGAAATTAATTGGATGGGATAACGACATTCTCGATGTTATCAATATTGAAGTTTTAATTAATCTCTTGACATTTTTTCACTAATAATTTCAAGTAGCAAATATTGCTGCACCATTTGAGAAATTGTTAAACATTTCAATCTTAACTTTCTCTTTTGGTTTAAATAGAAGATAATTTTATACTGGTCTCCACTGAACCCTTGCCCTAATCCATTAAAATAATCCCCCTCTTCTATTAAAATTAAGCCCCCCTGAAAGATCCTTGAAAATAACTAATAGAGGATTTCCTGTCTATTTTTCATTCTATTTGTGAAATGACAATTATATCTAAAGAGCAGATTTCGTATAATGGATCTATCAATTCCAAACCTGGCCACCTCCCTCCCCTCCTCCTCCAGCTTACGTGGGGCATAATTTATAACTGAATTTCTGTCCCAGGGGTGGGTCATTTGCCAGCAAAGAAAAGTTGGGGAATTGCAGGTCAAAGAGTCGGAGTCAAAATAGTGAATGTTTATAAGAGATTTGCACTTGTTCCAAAGTCCCACAGTGGGGCATTTGCATAGCTTAGCTGACCCCACGGTGGGGCATTTGCATAGCTTAGCTGACCCCACGGTGGGGCATTTGCATAGCTTAGTTGACCCCACGGTGGGGCATTTGCATAGCTTTAAAGCTGACCCCACGGTGGGGCATTTGCATAGTTTAGCTGACCCCACGATGGGGCATTTGCATAGCTTAGCTGACCCCATGGTGGGGCATTTGCATAGCTTAGCTGACCCCACGGTAGGGCATTTGCATAGCTTAGCTGACCCCACGGTGGGGCATTTGCAAAGCTTTAAAGCTGACCCCACGGTGGGGCATTTGCATAGCTTAGCTGACCTCACAGTGGGGCATTTGCATAGCTTAGCTGACCCCAAGGTGGGGCATTTGCATGTCAAATGCCCCACAAATGCTGGGGGGGGGGGGGGGGGAGGGGTGAATGGGCAGGTTTGGAATTGATAGAGCCCTAAGTGGGCAGGTTCACAGTTACTGGACGGCATGTCGTGATATTGAAATGGTTTCCCATTGTTTTTGTCTTTCTGATCCAATCAAATCACAGAGTTACGGTATAGTAAGTTACAGTAAGCTAAGGCTATGGACATACCGTAAGTTTTTCGCACTCATACGAAATCTGCTCTGATACTGACTTTATTGAAAAGACAGGTATTTAGGTTTTTTGTGAAACACTCACACAACTGATAACTTGTCCCTGTTATCAGCCAGAAGAGACTAAGCTGATATGCAGTTCAGGAGGTTTGTTCAATCCTGAAGATGTGGCACGAGGTATCATCGAAGGAGTCCAGGTTTGTCATGAGAAATTATGAAAATAAATACATTAGTATAAACCACACAAGTGAATAGTACTTTCCTTGCGCTCTGATTGGTTACTCAAACTAGGAATATCCTGCATTATCCTATAAATCTCATATTTCAGCCAATCAGAGCTCAGCTTTACTATGAAATACAGGGCGGTATTTCATAATTTTTCTATGAAATACAGAGCGGTATTTCATGGCTAGATCAGGCCAATCAAAATGCAGAAATTTCCCGCCTTTACTTTATCAGCCAATAAGAATGCAAGGTTTTGAATACATAATTAGTCTGCAGACGCGTCCGCCACTTGAAACTTTTGTTTACCAGCGAAAAAATTCGCAGCCTATCGTCCGGTAAGTTATTTTGTTTTCGTGATAAATCTTCCCGTAAATTTGTTATTTATAGGATAATATGCGTTCAGATTGGCTATTTCGGAGGTGAATATCCTTTGCATTCACCTCCGAGCGAAGCAGCGATTACCTCGCGCGAGTTTTTGTCCAATTGACAGAAAATAAAATAACTATTTAGTGCTGGCTATTCACTTGAATGTGTGGTATATACTAAAACAATTATTCACCTCAGTGCCGGTGAATAGTAGTGGATATTTACCGAGCAGCTTCTGGTATATATCCACCGTTATAACCCATCAAATGCTTTCTCTCGTGCGTGATTGGTTGAATGCGTTACGTGACCCGATATTTTCTCTCCGCGAGCACGAAATATCAGCGAATACATCCCCATGCAGTGAGCATATAAGCGCGCGTCAAAGAAAATATTTGAAGGAGGATAACAACAATAACCTACATTGTTGCATCGAAATATGCCCTGATATTTGTCCTTGGACATTATCTGATCCTCGAGCTTCGCTCTTGGGAACTTCTCTTCTCGGATCAGATAATGTCCGCGGACGAAATATAAATACAATAACCTATTTGTGGCGTCGAAATATGCCCTGACCGCGGACATTATCTGATCCAAGAAGAGAACAGTTTCCGAGAGCGAAGCTCGAGGGAAACTGTGAGCTACGAGGATCAGATAATGTCCAAGGACAAATATCAGGGCATATTTCGACGCCATAATGTAGGTTATTGGTGTTATCATCCTTCAAATATTTTCTTTGACGCGCGCTTATACGCTCACAAGGGGGTGTATTAGCTGATATTTCCCGCTCGCGGAGAGAAAATATCGGGTCAGGTGACGCATTCCATCAATCACGCGCGAGAGAAAATATTTGATGGGTTATAACAGGGCAAATTTCGACGCCACAAATAGGTTATTGTATTTCTATTCACCTCCACTTCGGTGAATAATTGTTCACTATTCACTGTTTTCGGTGTCACGCGCTTCACTCGTTAATGGCTTTTTGAACTAACACGAGGCTGGCTATTTCTAAAGCAATGTCGGTGAATAGTGGTGGATATTCACCGAGCCGTTTCCGGTAAATATCCACCACTATTAACCTCCACTTCGGTGAATAATTGTTCACTGTTTTCGGTGTCACGCGCTTCACTCGTTAATGGCTTTTTGAACTAACGCGAGGCTGGCTATTTCACTTGTGTGGTATATACTAAAACAATGTCGGTGAATAGTGGTGAATATTCACCGAGCCGCTTCCGGTAAATATCCACCACTATTAACCTCCACTTCGGTGATTAATTGTTCACTATTCACTGTTTTCAGTCTCACGCGCTTCACTCGTTAATGGATTTTTGAACTAACACGAGGCTGGCTATTTCACTTGTGTGGTATATTTGCGGCTCAGTAAATATCTACCACTAGTCACCTTTACTACAGGGAACAATAGCAGTTTTACTTGTCAAACTCGATTATTACCTCTTGCAATCAAATATCAATATTAATAAAAAAAAATGGGGAAAAAGGTATTAATTTATATAGCGCAAATTCTATATGAATATATTCGAATGCGCTTCACGAGGTTATTGTTGTGATACGGACTGCTATTGTGGCGCAATGTGATGCCGTGCAGTTTACAATCATTTTAAATCTTAAAATATCTTCCCTTGTACATAAAATTAAGTATGTGTCAATGGCAATCCCTACTACTTTTTCTGACTTGGTTCTGTATGCCTCTGAAGTTCACAATTATAACACCAGGTATTCCTCTAACCAAAACCTATACAGACCAGCCTCGAGAACAAATTATGGACTTGCAAGATTTAAAGTAATGTCATCAAAAATATGGGAAACAGTACCAATCGAGATAAAATGTTTGCCTCATAAAGTTTTAAAAAAACAATATAAGCTCTTCCTCCTTGAAAGCCAGATATAAAATGTTAGCTGCATTTATAATAATTGTTTGTATATATCAATTATTATTTATAAATACTTACTGTAAATGTCTACATTATTCTGTATTGTAAAATTACCATATATCCAAACCTAGTTTGTACAGCCTTTATTTTCTTCCTCTTCTCTCATTATAACCAACAGTCATACTTTTTAAAACCCTGTAAAGATACAATCAAGCCTATTCGTTTATTTATTCCTCCCCTCATTAACTTTCAACATGGTAGTGGTTAACTCGAAAGCTTTCGCTCCTTTGACCACTACACACTAAAGATTGTAATTATTATCTCCTATTTGTTTTTCTCTTTCTTATGGCTTGTTATATTCAACCAATAATTGTAACATATAAACAAGTGTGAATAAATTGAACTTGTGATTGTTAATACCTCAGAATACCTGGTTGTTGTGTCGGGAGACCATCCCCTACTCTTTCTCGAAATAAGGCCAGATTAAAAAAAATCTTTGTTTAGCGTCCACCCATTTAAATTTTTCCATGTAGGGAGGGAGTTTTTTTATTTTTTTTATGTGAAGTTTATTTTGTCTTGACTAGACATTATTCACTCACCTCGTGTTCATGACCTCGTGTTGAAGAAACAAAATGGCGTCGATTTTAAAACATTTAATGCGCCGGCGCATATTTTAAGTTGTACATGTAGGGGTCTGGGTACAAGATTTGGTGTTCGCGGGCGCATTTGCACTTTCTAAAGTTTTTTTTATAAAATAAAATAATAATAAATTAATAGAGGTCGGGGACATTTCTTTGGTCGGGCGGGGACGCTAAACAAGCATTTTTTTAAATATGGCCTAACATAACAGGTTCTTTCACGTTCCCCACATATAGATTTATAGAAGAGGAAGCCCCCGCACTCTAGACCGTGCTCTACCAACTGAGCTAACCAGTGAGACGTTTAATGAAGATATATTAAATTTATTTAATGTGTGTATGTAAATTTCTATAACTAAAGATTTGTTCGTATTTTCATTACTTAAAGTAAGGGCCCAGTTAATTAGGAGCCACGCTCTGTTGTGTCATCCCTCGTCATGTAAAGTGTAACTTTTTTTTTCTTTTATCATGATGAAAGCATTGTATTTAAAATAAACAAATAAATATGACTGGGGGGAATTGTTTAGCTCATCTGGGGACGTTCAAGCCCTTTTTTGTAACTTTTAGTATTTTTCGTATGTTTTCCTCTGCTAACTCTTTAGTTATTTTACAATCTCAAAACTCATCGAGAGAAATGCTCTGCCACTTTTAATTTCTTTTAATTTCTTCAAAATATTGCGCTCATTCATTCAGATTGCAGAATTTTTTTCCCGTCAGATGTGATAAAAAAATGTTATTACTAGGATGATGTTATTGTTAGGATGATTATAATTATTGTCAATGAAATTGTTTGTCTTTCCAGTCTCGTCGATTCCTCATATCTTGTGGTTTAGATGGCTGGGCTGTGAAGACTGTGACTTGTGGTGCAGCGCCTTCGTCATCCTGGATAGAACTGCTCACTCAGGTAGACTTAAGCCCCGTCCACACGTAGCCGGATATGTTTGAAAACGCAACTTTTTGTATTCGTTTTTTTTTTTATCGCGTCCACACGTAGCGTTTACGAATCGTATTCGCCTTCCACACGAAAACGCTAATACGATTTGAAAACGCTAACAGGCTTGACAGATCATGCACACATTCTAATAGTTTGAGACCGCGAAAAAGATTGTCCGCCATGTTGAAATAATCTCGCACGTAAAAGACTGGATCCGATACCGTGACGTCAGCGTATTCGAAAATCTCCGTCTTCAGCCGTCCACACGAGTACAGGAAAACGGCGTTTTCAAAAATTTCCACTGGGAGCGTTTTCAAAAAGTTGCGGATTCGCAAAGAAAAAGTTGCGTTTTCAAATATATCCGGGTACGTGTCGACGGGGCCTTAATAACAAACAAACTGGAATACACTGGAACTGAAAATCGAACCATTTATAACTTTGTAAAATGTTTGCAAAATGTTTGTGAACGTACAAATTTACAAAAAAATATTTACAAACATTTTACAGAGTAGAAAATCTCTGTAAAATGCTCACATTTTACCCAAAAAAATCAAGACTTTACTCTGACTTTACATAGTTCTTCTTGAACTCATCAGGTGAATACAATAGAAATCACGACCATGACGAGCTCGCATTTCTAGTCTTTTAGATCACTCATTTTATTATTAAAGTGGAGTTTGAAAACTCAAGGAGCTTCTTTTAGAAGCGAGTTTCTAAATACAGTGAGAAGGGGTTAAAAACCTCGGCTTAGCCTCTGTTTTCAACCCCCTCTCACTGTATTTAGAAATCGCTACTAAAACAGCTCCTTGTGTTTTACATATTACTTCAAAGTCTGTAAATGGTTCGATTCTTTCCAGTGATAATGCAAACAAATCTGTGGCGGTGACCACCCTCTGTGTCGGCAAACGAGGTCGACTTGGGCTGATTACCGAATGAGTCATAACCCATCGCATGCGCGCGCAGCTAGCTAGTTGACAGAATGGGACCATGTGCAGAAAATACTGAAATCTGAAAAACTGAAGAAGATAAAACGTCTGACAGGGGAATACAATTCAATTAAGTTCAGTTTTTATTTTACACTGTTTAACAAAGAATTACAAATAAAGAGACAAATTAAGCAATAGTTATAAAAGAATAGTTTACAAGAAGAATAAAAGTTCAATAAGTAAGATGTGTACGGCAGCCAAAGGAGCACAAGCTTTCGAGTTGACTACCGTTTTCATGACGAGATTATCGTGATGTTTAGATAGCTAGTGACCGTCTGCTCTGTGGGAGTGGTTATAACTATTAATATATACGATGTGACGCGCCTCTGCTGGTATAATCTTTGTCAACCAAGTTTAAGGGGCTATGTCATGGTGTTACACATGTGTATGTGGATGTTCCCATTGGGGAGCTGGGTGGCACAATACATGATATTGCTCGCCTCTCACCTGTAGCCCGTGTTACTTCAAACAATATTAGAATATGAGGATGACTATGCTGATGTACCAATGATAATTCAGAACATTCAGTCCAAATAATTAGTAATTTAAAGCTTATTCGTTCTTCTTATCCTTTACATTTACTTATTATCCTAAGTTTTTCTTTTTTTCTTTCTCCCTTTCCTTCTTGTCCTTCATCCTTGAATTATTCAATGTATTAATTGTTTCTTCTGTTTAATTATTCACGGCCCGCCACGATTAGCTTTAGCTATTTGCGGGTCAGTGTAATTGTAATTTTATACGTTTGTAAAATAAAACAAGTTTGTTGTTTGTTGTTGTAGACCGATTCCCGGATGCCTGGTTATACACGAGTTTGTTGATTCACAGGCGTAATCAGCGCCATTCATCCGAGGATAAACAAAAGATTTCACCGTGATAGCTGTTAATTGGCTACAGAGAGTTTTTAAAAAGTGGCCTCCGATCAATGCTTGGTTGAAATTTAACAATACCACATGTGTACGTGCGAGGTTCCTCAGTTCATATGAAAATCGCTGAAAATAACCGTGTCCGGCCCGGAATAAACGGGAAGGCCTTTCGCTGTGTCACCGAGCGTGAGACCCTTTTAAGATGCATAATAATACTGTTTTACAACCAGGCACTCCCCGTGAGGGGCTCTTCCGTACCGGTTCACTCCACACACGCTCACACTACACTCATGTATTCTCTACTCACTACATTCAAGCTCACATGTTGATTTTTGAGGGAGGAAAACCGGAGAACCCGGAGAAAAACCCTAGTGGCAAGGGAGAGAACAACACAACAAACAAACTCAACTCACCTATGACCCGAGCCGGGATCGAACCCGGGACATAGCGGTGAGAGGCGAACGCTTACGCACTGCGCCACCCATGCCACCCATGCCACCCATGCATGCAAGCTCTAAAGCATGTGGGATGCGGTTGAATATGGCAAATTATAATATTTAAAATATGGAAAGCAACGGAGCGCTCTCATGTTGCTTGAAGGGACACAACTTACGGTAACCGTTGCCTCATTTGTAGGAAGTCGTCCTATCTCTAGATTGTAATATGATACCACAGGAAGCCCAAGATATAGCTTTTATAATGATAACAAAGCGCTCTTAGATGTCTACTCCCTGTGGGTAATGGCTGCTACTTCAGCAGTTTTTCTTTTTTTGACAGATACGGATTAACGACGTACTATCGACGTGTTTTGTGCCACTAGTGGCTTCAGCTTCTCCTGTATACATATTTTATATGATATACATATTTTATATGATATACATATTTAAACTTCCCTCCTGTTTTAAATCAGAAGCCGAACGTCATTAAGTCTTAACTAATGTGTAGTTATCTTGTTCGTCCCCAGGTCTCCCTCATGGGGTTACTTCGTCTGGTTATGGTTTCCTCTTTGTCAGGTTTCGACCGAATAGCCAAGAATGGCAAGGCCAAACGAGACGCTTCCTAGCGCACTGACAATACAAAGCAACGAGGCTTACTGTATTTTGCGAAGTTGTATTTTGTGAATACATAATGACATAGACTGTTTATCATCCCGTTTCTCTCCCAAAGAGTGTTTCTGTAAAATTTGACAGCGATAAAGGTGAAAGTTTCCGTCGTGATATTCACTCGGCCCGAGGGATGCACAGAACCGAATCTAGAGAGCCAGGATTTTATACCTTTATGGCAGCGGATGACAACTATCACATCACATGATATATTTCATCCAATCATAATTGGAGAGAACTATAATGCATCATACCGGAGACGAATTGGCGAACAGAAGTCGTTGGAATATCGATTACTATGTACTGAACAACATAGGCTTAGTGACAAACCAACCATATAAGCAAAAATACCGAACGTGTGGTATACTTGAACCACATAATTGTAAATGCCAGCTTTCTGTACTATACTTCTACTCCACACCGCATGGCAAAACGTTATGCTCCGTTGGTCGAAAGAACGAAGGCTCTGGTTTCAAATACAAGTTTCCGAGGACTTAAAACTTTTTTTGTAGTTAATTTTATGACAGTAAACTCGCAGTGAATCACAAGTTAAGAATACTACTCCTACCTGTTCAGCTTTTAGGCTTAGACTATCAGGCGCCAAACGTTTCAAAATTAATTTTTGCGTACATGTACCCGTCGAATGCCTAAAGTACGCTTATAAGACATACATCAACAATTAACCAGTAAAAACATCCGTGCAAGTATAGTAACTAACATCGTTGCAAGTACAAAAATCCGTGCATGTACGCAAATTCAGTGCAAGTACAAAATTCCGTGCAAGGAAACAGAAATCCGTGCAAGTAAACTGAAGTCGTTGCAAGTAACATAAAATCCGTGCAAGTACAAAACAATCCGTGCAAGTAAAAGTAAAATCGTTGCAAGTAAACCGAAATCGTTGCAAGTACAAAAAATCCGTGCAAGTAAACAAAAATCCGTGCAAGTAAACTGAAATCGTTGCAAGTAACAAAAATCTGTGCAAGTACAAAAAATCCGTGTAAGTACAAAAAATCCGTGCAAGTAAACAAAAATCAGTGCAAGTAAACTGAAATCGTTGCAAGTAACAAAATCTGTGCGAGTACAAAGAATCCGTGCAACTACAAAAAAGCCATGCAAGTAAAAGTAAAATCGTTGCAAGTACAAAAAATCCGTGCAAGTAATTAAGCAAAATCGTTGCAACGATTTTGGCTTACTTGCAACGATTTTGCTTAATTAATTGCATAGATTTTTTTGTACTTGCAACTATTTTACTTAATTACTTGCACAGATTTTGGCTTACTTGCAACGATTTTGCTTAATTAATTGCACAGATATTTTGTACTTGCAACTATTTTACTTAATTACTTGCACAGATTTTGGTTTACTTGCAACGATTTTACTTAATTACGTGCACGGATTTTTTGTACTTGCAACGATTTTTTGTACTTGCAACGATTTTGTTTAATTACTCTCACGGATTTCGGTTTACTTGCACGGGTTTTTGTTTACTTGCACTGATTTTTGGTACTTGCAATGTTTTGCGTACTTGCACGGAATTTTGTACTTGCTCTGAATTTGACTACTTGCACGGGTTTTTGTACTTATGATTTTGTGTACTTGCAACGATGTTAGTTACTTGTACGGATGTTTTTACTGGTTAATTGTTAATGTATGTCTTATAAGGGTACTTTAGGCATTCGACGGGTACATGTATGCAAAGATTAATTTTGAAACGTTGGGCGCCTGATATTTCACATACGTGAAACAAAACCAACAGCTTGTTTCCTCAGGGCCAATTGAATGTATATATTCTTTTATGTATCCGAGTTGTCACGCTCTTTTTTAAACTCTCGATTTCACAGGCAGCCCAAATCGTGATTTGTGTATTTATACGCTAACAAATATCGCTTGAATAGTTCATATTATAAATCCTTCCAAAACATGTATGTTAGAGAAATAAATACACGACTTCACCCTACAATGTTTCAGTTGTGGTCATCCATACCTCTGAGCTCTTCTAGGGTCGTTTCCGCTGCTCTTTTCGAATCTTCCTTCCCTCGCTTCCTAATATTCCTTTTATTTCATATTTGTTAGCGTATAAATACGCAAATCACGAGATTGGGCTGCCTGTGTCGATCTCTGCGAATACGTTTTTTTCTCTTATTACACCAGTACCAGGCCCCTACCCTGCAATCTGTAAGGATGCCTTGAGATATTCTGCTATTCTTCTGAAAACTATAAAAAAAATACTAGCTTACACTTTCATCCCTCCTAAAATAAATGTCATCCTTGATATTTGTAATAATGGTAACGATGATGAAATCTTAATTAGTCCATGCACTACAGTTGCCTTTTTCGTGTTCACAAAATTGGATCTATTGTTGTACATCCAAGGGCAGGTTGACCAGGTCTTATCCCTTCCAATGAGTACTAGCCTGCTTGCCGGCTCTTCTGTTATTTTTTTCAACGCGTCCTCTCTCTTAGATTGACTATTATCATCAATTGTCAAAATCGCTAGAATTGATTATAATCATCATTCTAAGACAAACCCTAACCCGAACTACAAACCAAGCCCTAACCATCGGACGAGTTCACGGGTAAACGACGGGTTCTCACTCGCCTAGAGCTAGGGTTCGCAGGTAAACAAGAAAGGAAGGTAAACGAGAAAAAATTTTTTTTTTAGCGCTCCTACTCTGGCTCGAACTCGTAGCCGTTTGCGTGTAGTGCTTGGTAGTACAGACGTCATGACCACTACACTAAGCGCGTCTACCGCCGTTCGGAATTCGACAATTGTTTATCTTTATACTTGACTGGTTTTAACCTCTAGGTTAAATTGACGATTATAATCAATTCTAGCGATTTTGACAATTGATGATAATAGTCAATCTAAGCGAGATACCGTGTTGTTTTTTTCGGTCTCGACCCATTTTGACCGCGTGCCACAGGTGACCCAATCCGAAAAGAACGACCGAAAAAAATTACTAAACTCGCACCGCGGCAAAACGTCACGCGCATGCGTATTTGCTATTTCTTGTCGGCGCGAGGCCGCCACCAGTTTCCCGCGAAAACTGAAATGAAACAACAGGCACATGCCGTGATTTTAAAATTTCTGCTTAAAAGTATCAATTTGTGAACTGTTTTTTCAAAAAATTAGAACCTAAGACTTTAACAGGTTGAAGTTTTCTTAATTTGTAATTCATTGTGAGTTCACTAAAGTTATAAAATTTTGATAGCTTATGAACCTCCGAAAAGTTTCACGTACTTCTGTGAAGAAGGTTTATAGTGAATACTTTGTTCTACGCTTGTTTGAAATCGTGTATATGTGACCTTCCCTGACCCATGACCGCGTAAGTAAAAGCCTGGGTCGAAATCTGAGTAGACGTCATCTCATTAATGCATTATTCTCCATGGCGCCTTTTTATCACAACAACATCGATGCATAGAAAATATACACAGTTTTTGAGTTGTTAGTAACGAAAAAAGTTATTTTAGTTAACATGTTAAATACTGTTCAAATGACTGCAAAGCCGAATTAATTATATGACTTCCAGCTGACGTCTATACAGGTATCGACCCAGGCTTTTACTTACGCGGTCATGGGTCAGGAAAGGTTACATTTACACGATTTCAAACAAGCGTAGAACAAAGTATTCACTCAAAACCAAAACTTTCTTCACAGAAGTATTCAAAACTTTTCGGAGGTTCATAAGCTATAAAAAATGTAAAAGGGTTATAGGCACTTTAGCCCTCGGAAATTAATCGCGGCTAGATTCCCCATCCGCCAGAATGTCGAATTGCAATTTTATCGATGTTATATTTCTAGGGTACAAACTAAAGCGGCACTTAGAAATTTAGGCGAACAAGTACGCTTCCCTCAACTTTATACAAAAATATCGGCTCCACGAAGACTCCAACCGAAACCCTAACCCATCTATTAACCGAAATCCCAACCGTCACTATCCCTTATGCCACGAGGGATTTGCTGTCAACACCGCTTTTTTTGAATTTTTATACTGCATGCTGTTGATTAGCAGGCGTTACTTCATTTAAGGCCCGTCTATACGACAGAAAAAAAGGAACGGCTCGGATAGAGAGAAGTACCGGTTCCATGAACATTTGCCCATTTAAACGAGAAATATCTTGAAACGGTCCGGATAAGAAGTGGCACCGGTCCTCAAGCCTAGGTTGAACGGCAAGGGCTGTTTACAGGAGAATATTTCCGAGACCGGACATGGTTGAGCCCATGATAATGTTTAGATCACTGTCATTCGTATGCGTCGCACATGACGCTCGTAAAATAAAATGGCGATTGACGAGGTAAGACTGTCGTATTTTATTGATGTTTCTTTTAAGAAGGAAATCGGTTAGTTCTACTTTGAAGTTGCATAAAAAAAACATAAAGCTTAGAAAAGAGACTCGTTAGAAGATAAAATTGTTTGCTTCATTTTCATTTTTTTGCCCTTCCCGTTCACTCGTTTATCGTCCGCCATATTGCGAGAAAGTGGTGCTAAATACGCATGGGGACAGAAATAAACAACTGAGGACAAAACAGTGCAGGCTCAGAAAAAAGCAATGGAACGGGTACGTAAGCGTTTACACGATGCACAGGAACTGAAAACACTGGTACCGAACCCAGTTTTATCCGTTCCGTTTCGGGACCATAGGCGCCTATGGTCCCAGAACGGGTAAAAGTAGGGTACGGATCGTTTACACGAATGAAATTCTCCGAACCGTTCTAGTTTTTATCCGAGCCGTGCCATTTTTTTCGGTCATGTATACGGGCCTTTAGACACCAGTTCCTGCTCTCAATGAAGTATTTTAGTGCAGTGCATTTTGGGATTGCGTCCTCTGGCCCTAACCTCGGTAATTTGTATTTGATAGCAGAGCCTTCGTTCTTTCGGCCACCTTTTGCCGCGGTGTGACCTAAACCTTCTCTGTTAGCGTACATGTATGTAGCATGTCCTCAACTGATCAGGATTGGTCAACATTCTAAAATGCGCATTGTGTGCAAACACACGTTTGGTCCTAATATATGTGAATTTCTTCTTTTTCTTCTTTTTCTTTTGCAACAAATAAAATGTTCATTGTCCTGCACGTATTGTGTGTGTTGGTTCCAACTGGTTGGTATATCAGCCCCGCACCCACGGAGAGCATTCTGCAGTTGTAGTTCCACGGCACTTGGCTGGGCGGTGATACTGTCCAATACGGTAATTATTTAATTATTACATCTATCGTGCCCCTTAACTAAGCTAAGCACCCGGGGGGGGGGGGGGGGGGGGGGGGGGGGGCACTCTAAATCACATAGATTTAACAAGGCAAGAATTGAAGAAAATAGCACATAAAGCATTGTTTAAATTACGCAGAGATATGGGTAGATATTTTAGATTTGATATTACGTTAACGATCAAATTATTTGACACACTTATTAATAGATATAAATAAAAAAGCTGACAAAGACCCAGCCGAACTGGTGCACCTTAAATTCTGTAAAATATTACTTGGAGTTAATAAGACAACTACAAATAACGCATGCAGAGCGGAATTAGGCAGATTACCTATAAAAATTGACGCAGTTCATAGAAGTATCAAATTCTGGTCAAAATTCATGATGTCAGATAAAACAAAGCTTTCGGATCAGGTGATACTTGACGGTCTTTATTGTAATCACCCGCTCAGCTGGACAGAAAAACTCAAATAATATATGTAATTGAGAGAATGGGATATGGCTATATTTGGTATGAAAACCATGCAATTCAAACGAGTACTGTTTGGAAACTAATACTTAGACAAATGAAACAAAGACTGTGATATTGAATTTCAAACTTGGATTGAGGAAATTCACAATGATCAACGCAGAGATTCGCACAAAGTAATAGACTTAGAACGTATAGAATATTCAAAACAGACCACAATCAAGAAGAATACCTGGTCAATATCTCTAACATTAAACACAGAATAGCACTAACAAAACTTCGTATCAGTAATCATTGTCTTCAAATTGAAACGGGTAGACATCAAAGGCCCTACCAAAAACCAGAAGAAAGAATTTGTCCAAAATGTTTTAAAGAACCAGAAGACGAAAAACATTTCTTAATAAGATGCCAGTTCTATGTCACAAGACGTAATTCTTTTTAAAGACCTAGAAAAAGCCCTAAAAAGAAACTTAAAATACTTGAGTGATGACGAGGTATTCTTACTAATGATCAATCCCCCAAATACGGTGCAAAAAATGATGGCGAAATATATTTACGAATGTCTCGAAGTTAGGAACAAATAATTGAACCCGTGTTGTACATATCATATAGCTATTTTAACTTAACTTAATTAAGGTAATATAAATATTATTGTTATTTGGATATTTACCGATGTAGTTCAATCTACAAGGTCCAAATAAAGTTATGTCTATGTCTATGTCTTATCGAACCGTCTTAGAATTTGGTCACATCCACGAGACATTTTTTTCTGAAATTATTGGCAACTACTGTAAGAAACTCTGAACATTTCGAAATAATATACAAGGTCTAGACTAGGGGAGTATAAATTAGTATTCTCTATATAGAGAATACTAATAAGGCTATTGTTTCATAGCCTTATTAGTATTCTCTATATAGAGAATACTAATTATTTAAAGTCACCATTTATTATTTTAGATATCAATTCTAAATCAAGTGAATAGTAGAATGTTAAAATATATTTTGCTTTGAATGCTGTGCCGCTGAGTTAAAGAGGGTTTAATATCCAAAATGCTAATTACACGACGTCAGGGGAGGCATAGATTATTATACAAAAAATGCATTTTGGATATTAAAACCTTAACTCAGCGGCACAGCATTCAAAGCAACATATATTTTACCATTCTACTATTCACTTGATTTAGAATTGATATCTAAAATAAGAAAAATAAGGGGGGGGGGGGGGGGTACTCCTGTTTGTGACGTATTATGTATGTGCCGCGGGGGTGGGTCAGGGTTTTGAGCTCGGTTTGGGCAGGTAGGGTCAGGGTTTTGACCTGATTTGGGCAGATCAGGGTCAGGATTTGAGTATTATTTGGGTGCAGTCCGGGTCGGGGTTCAGTATTTTTTAGGCAGTTAGGGTTCAGTTTTTTTTAGCTACTATGTCAAAAAAAGACATTCTGTTGCCGCATTTTGATCGCCTGCCCACATGCAAGCACTGAGGTTCCCATACATCGTGACGCCGCTAATTCGTACTTCAGTACTTATCTATGTACTTCATCTGCTGATTTGTTTACCCAATGCCACGTCCCGACTTGAAATGTTCCGTATTTTGCATGCAATCCCGGTACGCGGTATACCGGCCGGGGTATATATCCGACCGTGTTTTGAAACAATTTAAAGAAGAGGCAATCAGGTTTTTTTTTTCCCAAAAGGGAGCCATTCGCTTCACTACGGGAATGCGGACCACAGTGCCACTTAGTTATGTGCCTTATTATCGATTCACTCGCTTCACTAAGGGACTGCGGACCACGGTGCCACTTCAGTAGCTGCCTTATTACAATTACTATAAAAATTAACTCATAATCCTTGCCTTAAGCCTGGTTTTCACTAGCAGCGCAAGCACAAGAGTCCTTATTTTCGGGGGTAGAAGCAGAATATTTTCACTCTAAAAATTCCGTATTCCTCTGCTCTCCTGAGGTAAATATTCCCATTCCCTACTAATTTTTTTTTGGATATTCCTTATTCTTTTTAATTTTCATTGAAATATTCCGTATTCAGTATATTTTTCAGGCAAATATTCAATATTCCTCAGTTTTCAACCACGATATTCAATATTCAATATTCTGCTTCTACCCCCGATTATTTCACAGTGAAAACGAGCTCGGCGCAAGCACAGACGCAAGCACAAGCACAAGGATCAAACATTTTCCTTTTCCTTGTGCTTATGCTTGCGTTCGCGTTGTGCTAGTGAAAACGGAAGACAACGCAAGCACAGGAGAATTACTACAAGCAATACTAGCTGTTCGAGCACTTGCACTTGTGCTTGCGTCGCTAGTGAAAACCAGGCTGACCATATAGCAAGACCTTTATACAGTAAAATCCATAACTTATATAGTGTGCGTTCGAGTGACTATATTTCAGAATAAGAATAGTCTGGAAATCACTCAGTCTTGGGGGACCTCGACGGGCCGTGAGGAGGGTGCGTTGCATGGCACACCCCTGAATACAGGGGCGCTTTCCATTCAACCAAAAAAAACGAAAATTCCGGTCAGAAATCAAATGGAACAGTAAAATTTCCGGTTCAAAGTTTCGGAAATTGTGGACCACCTCGCGAGGTGGTCCTCTTTTTCCGAAAATTCCGGTTCGACCGAAATTTTCTGTTTCATTCAAAATTCCCGGTTTAGATTTGCTGTGATTTGCCAGAATCGAGGCTACTAATAACCGGGTAGTTTCTGCGAATGGAACGCGTATTTTTCCGACCGGTTTGTCTAATTCGAAAAATCCCGTTCCATTCGGCATTCGAAATTTTCGAAACTTCTATTAAAACCGGTCGTTTTGGTTGAATGGAAAGCGCCCCAGGCCTGACTTGCAAACATTCATTAAAATGGCTAATTTTAGCTGCTGACAGAGTGACGCCCACGTACTATTCAGCGGAGTTGCCCTACTCCGAGTAAACTCGTCACGACCACCATCTTGTTTTGCATTGGCAGCAGGCAAGAAGCTGCTGCGAGGAATCTGCCTTTTTATCATATTTATACAATATTAAAACATGGCTGGAGGAACGTTACAGGTCAGTAATAATACTTATATTTCGATGTATTAAAGTTGGTTTGTGTGAATTTTGTTTTATGTAGGAAAAGCCGCTTGAAGTGCAAGTACTGAAGCCAAGACAGGCAAGAGGTTCGATATATGTGTTCTACTTCCAAATATATATTTTTGTTTGCGTTCTGCAGAAAGCGATTGACATCGTTACAAAGGCAACGGAAGAAGACAAATTAGAAAATTACGAGGAGGCTTTGAGGCTGTATGAGCATGGCGTTGAGTACTTTTTACACGCTATAAAATGTAAGTCTCGTAATTATGTCCTATCGTTTAGAAACTATGTTTTATAATTGAGTTTCCTGTTCAGGAAGAGTGGGTTTAAGTGCGTCGTAGTCGAGGAAACTGCTGGTCACACTGCCCAGCTTTCTTTATGGAAGTTTAAATTGCAAAATAGGCGACTTGTTGTCAGGCCAGAACCACAAATCGCAGCATAATTTGACATTGTCTACTTGACAAATGCCGGAAAGATGAGGGTAAACCGATGCAATGGGGGTATGCTTAGCTTTTTCATAAACTTACTTGCCATAAATTGTAAACTATTAAGAAAAAAATATCACAGCAAACCTATTAAAGGAATGCCCTGTTGCTCTTTTTTAAAAGGGTTACTGAGTTTCAAAAGCAGCATTGCTTTGGGTTTTACTTTAGTTCTTCTCCATCTCATCCCTTCGAAAACCATCCATTGCAGGTTCCAGGACAACACTGGGGTTTCTTTTGTTTTGGTACAGTGTTGCACATGTACATGTAAATAATCATGAATTTTAACAGAATCTGAAACAACCATAGGGGCTGCTCAAGGTCAGCTAGGACCAGGCTAAACCACAGATTGAATTGGAATTTAGCATGTTGGTTTTTGTGGTGGGAGGAAAATAGGAGTTTCAGTTTCTGTGTTTACCTAATGTTATGTAAACTTGAAAGAGTTTGGGTAACACAAGTCTGATCATAGTGTGATCATAGAAACTCTGTTTCCTTTTCTTTTATGAACTAGAAATGAGAAAAAAATAAGAAAATATCACTGTTGTTCCTTTGAAATCATTCAGGTGCTTAGATAGCCTCATGCAAAAACAGTAGCAGCCAATCAGAACATGCATATGATTGAATCTATTTTATATTCAACAATTAGACTTCAAGCTTTAATGTTTCTTTGAAGAACTATTATACAAATACAGTGTGCTAGTTGAGGGACTATTATACAAATAGAGTGTCCATCAAGGAACTATCGGCTGATAGTTGCCCATGGAAATTTGATGTTCTTAAAACAAATATAAGCCTGACAATGCAGTCTGAGGGCTTATATGCTAGCTTTAAGAACATCAAATTATCAAGGGAAACTGTCAGCCGATAGGTCAGAAACAAACACAGTCTATTTGTTGTTATTATTCATCACAGCATTGTCTTCCACTCTCAGCAGGCACTACTAAACAAATAGGCTGTGTCCATCGAGGAACTATTGGCTGATGGTTGCCTGAGGAAATTTGATGTTCTTAAAACAGATATAAGCCAGAGAACGCAGTTTGAGGGCTTATATGCTAGTTTTAGGAACATCAAATTTCCAAGGGAAACTATCAGCCGATGGGTCCGAGACAGACACAGTCTATTTGCGTTATTGTTCAACACAAAATTGTCTTTCCGTTCTCAGTGGGCACTATTATACAAATAGACTGTGTCCGTCGAGGAACTATTGGCTGATAGTTGCCCACGGAAATTTGATGTTCTTAAAACAAATATAAGCCAGAAAACGAAGTTTGAGGGCTTATATGCTTGTTTTAAGAACATCAAATTTCCAAGGGAAACTATCAGCCAATAGTTCCGAGACAAACACAGTCTATTTGTCGTTATTGTTCATCACAAAATTGTCTTCCGTTCTCAGCGGGCACTATCGCTTGATAGTTTGCATCTGCGGATGACAACTATCACGTCACGTGAGTGATCGCTTTTAGCCAATGAGCGCGCGCCAAGATTTTGTGGTGTACTATAACGCCTGATAGTTTGCATCCGTGGACGATAACTATCACGTCACATGATCGCTCTTAGCCAATGAGCGCATGCCACAATTTTGTGGTGAACTATAACGCCTGATAGTTTGCCTCCGCGGACGACAACTATCACATCACATCACGTGATCGCTTTTAACAAATTTTGTGGTGAACTATAACAGCTGATAGTTTCCAGCAGAGATTTGATGTTGTTAAAACAAATATTAGCCTGAGATTAAGAATATCAAATTTTTGAGGGAAACTGAACAAGTTTGGAATTAACAAGTACTTATCTGTATGGTTTAAGGCTAATAAGCTGTCATTAAACTCATTGGCATAAGATGCACTTGGGATTAGGTGCCTAGAGATAGGCATGCTGGATGCGCATGTCCACACACGACAAGTAGGTAACCATGGTAACCCTACCACAGTCCACCACCTGACACCTGTCACACTGACCAACCTAGTCAATGGAATACTTACCAACCATACTTACCAATGGGCAGGGGGGCAGGAGCAAATTTGCATAATGCAGCAAGGAATAGATCCACAACGATCTGCAACGTTGAGCACACCAAGCCCCTGCTAAGCTTAGGGGGTGCCCCCACCAACAATGCCTCTATTTTAACTTTGCCTAAATTGTATTTATCCACATATCAATGTAAAGAAATCCAATTACCATAAAAACCAGTAGATAAGCCGCACCCCAAGTTTTGAAGCTTTAATTTAGGAAAAAAGATTTTTTGAAAAATACAAAAAAATACCGTAATTTTGGGCCCATTACCCGTAGGGTGTATTACCCACACCTCGACCTCAAGTCTCGAAGAAAAATATATTAACAGATTACCCGCACCAACAGATTACCCACACCTCTCAGTGTAAATTTAGGTAACAATACCGGTACCTCATAGTACAATGTAGGTTTTAATTGTTGTGTCTTAGTAGACATAGGAACATCAACATGTTGATATTAATAAAATAGAAGTCGTAAATCCATTTGTATACAGTGCGATTTCACAGCAATTTAGAAACTAATCGACTCACCTCAGCATTTTAGAGTTTGACTCAAAGCATTTCCGGCATCAGGCGAAATTGTTCAGATACAAAATGAATATAAAAGAAAAACTTTCAAAACATTTGATTCGAAATCTCAATTTCTAAACGAAAATTTGTCTTTTAGAAATGTTTGGTGCATGTATCGCAAAGCAAAACAAAAACTGCCAACTAATAATTATTGATTATTGGAGTTCGTTGAAAAATTCACGCTTCTGTGTCGTGGAATTCGAGAGACTCTAACCTCCTCACCTTTGAAAATGGTTCCACATTAACTAAAAGAACTATCCTGAATGTTTTCTTTGGTGGACCTTTTCCATTTTCACAAATAAGTTGAGAAGCTGTGTGATGAATAAGCCACACTTTATATGCTATCCGTGAAGTTCACAGAGCGTGGCACTCCTGTGTTGTGTCAAAAACCAGACAATGTCGGGTCGAGAGAATTCACATGTCAACTCCAAGAATGAGATCTTTTGATAAGCTGACTTCTTGAAAACATAAGCAATGATTTCAGCTAAAATCCTGAAGGATTTTAACGGTCAAGTGTGAAACTACATCGTACAGAAGGTATATAAAGTTTATCAGATGTAATAAGGCACCAAACTAGCGGGATGGTGTTTATACGTATGTAGTAACGCAATTCGTGTTTCTCGTTTACGGCACTGATTTCCTCAGTGTTTGTTAGATCAGAAACGGTTTCAGTTAATATAATTTTCTCTTTTGGTTTCATACTAAGCTGAGAAGATTTGGATGAAATAAACACTGACACTAACAGCGATCATTATAATTTTCTACGGCGAAAAAATCGTCGGCGGCTTTTCAGTTTCGCAACAATTTTTTCAAGAGACAACAGCGATTTTTTTAACAAGTGAGGCAAAATTTTCGCCAGCGAAAGGCGACCGCTTTTCGTTGTTTTCGACAAAGGCGATCGCTGTGTGCCGCCAGTGAATAAGGGGCGAAAGGCAATCGCTGTAACCTTGTGTGACAAAGTTTTAGTCTTTTGAATTTAACACATTACCCGCACCACCCTACATGTATTACCTGCAGCAGCCATGGTTTGGTGAAAAATTAACAGATAACCCGTGGGTAACAGGCCGGAAATTACGGTAATTAGAAAATCTTTTGTCCGAGTTCATAAATGCTTGTACTTGATGCCAAACTTCTTAAAAAAAAAAGAATAATCTTTTGTTGGAGTTCATAAATGCTCGTACTTGAAGCAAAACTTCATCAGATTGTCATAAAATCGCAACTTTAATTCGATCGAATATGGTTACAACTTGCCTTGTCATTTCTTCTGTATGTTTTAACCTGCAGTCTTGAAATAACTCCAGAATTCTTCTGCTTTTATTCCTCCATTAACTAACAACAATTTCAAGGAACCACTTTCCTTTAATCACTAGAGCAAGAAAGGTTTTCTGGTGAAACTATACTTGCACGAGTAGGTCTGAGGTCCGCCATCTTGGATTTAAATTAACTAGTGCCAATCTCCCACGTGTAAAATTGTGAAGAATGCCTGGTTGTTTAGATACATGCTTTGACAACCGCTACGAATCAGTGTGTTTTGGAAGGTAAATAAGCTTAATCACATTTAAATATTCACGAAATTCTAATATATTAGATCTTAGGTAGGTCTTAGAAGAGTTTTTTTTTCAATGATTATGCTTAAATTGCTATAATTATTACACGATCGGATGCGATTTGAACCTCATTGTAATATGTGCACCGTCGTATAATAAGCTTCATACAGGTTCATGATATGTAAATATATGTTAATGTTGGGCCTCCTTTTTAGGTGTTCCGACCCATAGATAAGCCGTACCCCCAATTTTCAACGAAAATGTTGGGTTAAAAGGTGCGGCTTATCTACGGGTCTATACGGTATATGGTTTTTAAACCAACTTAGGCAAAAAAGGCAAACAATTCACTTATCGGTAGATATAAATGAAGGGCTGTGATCACGTTATAAATTCTCCCTTAGAAAACAAAGAAATTGAAGGAGAATTTAGAATGTGGTCAGGAGACACTTAGCCCTTTTTGCACACAGCCCTTCAAATAATCATAGGATCAATCTGACAGGTCAAAGAGGTACTTGTATTCCTTGGTGTAATTTTGGATGAGCATATGTCTTGGAAATAAATACTACACTTTTGCACGTTTGGTGGCTCCAAACAGATCCGTTTACGTTGTGAATATTTGTTCCGACCTCCGCAAGCGATGAAATACCACGCTAAATGGCACAATGTTTCTTTGCAGCTTTGCACTTTAACAGCAAATTTGTCTAATCGATTTTCAACCTCTCTTTGAGTAACAAGTTTTTCTCCAATAGATGGCTTCCGGATATCCTTTTAGGCATGATAGCAACAGACAGCTGATGATAGCAACAGACAGTTGTTTTGACTTCGTTCAGCGAAAACAAAACTTCTAGTGTCCAGTTCTCTCTCTTCCAACAGGTGCCTGGTTACTAAGCTACAGACGAATGTGAGCACATTGTTGGCTTCGTTGACATGTAAAATTCAATCTAAAAAGTTATCTGAATGAACAGATCCCGGTAAACAAATACTATGGAAAGATAAATCATATATCTAATTATGTAGACATGAAGTTTGTACTATTTCAGAGCTGAAATTACAGGTACAACTTTGGAGTTCTCTCCAGTTTTAAAGTCCGATAAAGGTTTATACAATGTACATGTGTGTTTGATATTCTTCAAAAAAAACTCGGGGTGCGGCTTATCTGCAAGTGCGGCTTATCCGTGAGTGAATACGTATCTACTTATTTCATTTAGGAAAGTTTATGTATTCGTATAAAAACAATTTACTTCCTCAAAGCTTTGACAATTCAATTTTACAAACCAATCAAGTACACAGTCACTATACAAGAAGCTCTAGTCTATTTTTCAGTTGTCAAAGAGGAAGCCCAAAATCACATAAGCCTAATGGTTTCTATTTGGGCTCCCTCGCCACTTTTAACCCCATATATTCATGTTATCATGGTATTTATATCTGTGGCAAATAAATAAATGAAAGTAGTTCACTACAAACTTTTGGTGCATGCTCATTGGCTAAAAGTGATCATGTGACATGATAGTTGTCGTCCGCGGATGAAAACTATCAGGCGATAGTGCCCACTGAGAGTGGAACACAATTTTGTGATGAACAATAACAATAAATACAGTGCAGTGTTTGTCTTGCACCTATTAGCTGATAGTTTTGCTTGGAAATTTGATGTTCTAGCATATAAGCCTTCAAACTGGCAGCATTCTTTGGCTTATATTAGTTTTAAGAACGCAAATCAGCCAATAATTATATACCGGTAGTTCCTTGATGGATGCGCAGTCTCTATTAGTCATCAACACTCTATTAGTCATTATTGTTCAACACTAAGTTGTCTTTCACTCTTGCCAAGCACTATCGCCTGATTGTTAGGCTGTACATTATGAATAAACAAGACACACCTTTCTCATAGATGAAGCTCAGGGAGAGAAGTCTAAGGAAAGTATACGATCCAAGTGTATCCAATATCTGGACAGGGCAGAAAAACTCAAGATCTACGTCAAGGGAAAAGATAAGAAGAAACCTGTGAAAACTGGAGGTCCTTCTGGAGGGGGAAAGGGGTAGGAAAAATACCTTATTGGATACTCATGTAGAAGAGTAAGCCTTTTACAGGAAACATTCATCTGCTAATTAATATATTACTTCAATATCATGATCCCATGGGAAAGGCTTAATTACTGGTTGGCAAACAATCTTTAAAAATGCTGTGTTAGGAAGATTGGTAATCGATTGGAGGTGAAAAATAGCTTTTACATGTACAACCATAACCATTCCCTCTATTACATGTAACTGTGGTCACAACATGCCCAATAGTAACCATGCCGTAAATTAGTCACTAGTCATTGTCGTAACTTGCCCACTCATATATGAAATCCTCTTTATCATTATAAGAAATGACAAGGGTGATGACAGCAGTGACGATGATGACAATGCAGAATCTAAAAAGCTCAAGGGACAACTAAACAGTGAGAATAGCACACTCCTATCATGATAGCTTTTATACCGTTTGTAAGTTTCAAGTCTCATTTGGAAAATTGCATGTAGCCTTTGAAAGCTCTGTATGAGAGCAGCCCAGGTTGAGGATCTTGCCAAGATCTTGCCAAGATCATGACAAGATCCTAACATGATTATGTCAAGATCCTGCCAAGATCTTCTCTAAAAACTTGGAAGATCTTGTGCAAGATCTTGCCGGATCTTGTCAAGATCCTGCCAAGATAAATTATTCTCTAAAAACTTGCAAGATATTGTGCAAGATCTTGCCGGATCTTGTCAAGATCTTGCCAAGATCCTGGAGAATATTAAAGGATCCTGTAAGATCTTGGCAAGATCTTGGCAAGATCTTGGATGATATTACAGGATCCTGTATGATCTTGGCATTAGATCTTGGATGAGCTTGGCAAGATAATCCAAGATCTTGGCAATATCTTGGATGATATTACAGGATCCTGTAAGATCTTGGCAAGATAATCCAAGATCTTGGCAAGATCATGAAGAATATTACAGGATCCTGTAAGATCTTGGCAAGATCACCCAAGCTCTTGGCAAGATCACCCAAGCTCTTGGCAAGATCTTACAGGATCCTGTAATATTCTCCATGATTTACCAATATCTTAGATTATCTTGCCAAGATCTGGCAAGATCTTTTTGCAGTATATTCATGAATGCAGGTGTTAAATAAAAATTAATATGAATGTTAACAACAGTAACAGCATATTTGTATATATACAAAGGGATTTCATAACTGTCCCATGTAACAAAATATATGGCTAAAGTGAACAAGTTGCACCGTAAATACGTTGTCGGTAAGTGGTCGGTAAGTGGTTGGTAAGTGGTCGGTAAGTGGTCGGTAAGTGGTCGGTAAGTGGTTGGTAAGTGGTCGGTAAGTGGTCGGTAAGTGGTTGGTAAGTGGTCGGTAAGTGGTCGGTAAGTGGTCGGTAAGTGGTTGGTAAGTGGTCGGTAAGCTGTCGGTAAGTGGTTGGTAAAATTGTGTCGGTAAGTGGTTGGTAAGCTGTCGGTAAGCTGTCGGTAAGCTGTCGGTAAGCTGTCGGTAAGCTGTCGGTAAGCTGTCGGTAAGCTGTCGGTAAGCTGTCGGTAAGCTGTCGGTAAGCTGTCGGTAAGCTGTCGGTAAGCTGTCGGTAAGCTGTCGGTAAGCTGTCGGTAAGCTGTCGGTAAGCTGTCGGTAAGCTGTCGGTAAGCTGTCGGTAAGCTGTCGGTAAGCTGTCGGTAAGCTGTCGGTAAGCTGTCGGTAAGCTGTCGGTAAGCTGTCGGTAAGCTGTCGGTAAGCTGTCGGTAAGCTGTCGGTAAGCTGTCGGTAAGCTGTCGGTAAGCTGTCGGTAAGCTGTTGGTAAGCTGTTGGTAAGTGGTTGACTCATTTGAACCAAAATATGCTTTATACCTTCTAAGTTTCCAACGTTCTGGCAACGATAAACCGCTTCGATAACAGATAACAAATTAAAATATCCGCGGCACTGACTGTTGGGCCTCTCCTGTTGTGTCAAAAACCAGACAATCAGTCTGAAAGCGCATGAATCGTTATCTCATACTGGCTCAAGAATATTTTCAACCAAAATACGCTTAATAGTTTCCAAAGTTTCCAACGTTGTGACAACGATAAACCCCTTCGATACAGTGCGATCTCACGGCAAATTAACAGATAACTACAGTATTGTGCTAAAGTCATGCAAACATATTACGACTAATTTCGCTCTTAATGTTCCTACGAATGCCAACGCGAATTCGAATTCAAGACAAACAGTTTTACAAACGTACAGTAAGATGGTTTTGGTAAATACCCTGCGTGCCAGAGGCGTCAAAAAGTCAGGATTCTAAAATAATAGATTTGCCGCAGTTTGTCGCAGTTTGCCGCAGTTAAAGAACACGTGATATCACGTGGGAATCCAAGATGGCGCGGGTTCACTAATTCACGGATTTGAATCGAGAATATGCTGCAAAGAAGAAAAGACAGATATAATGAGTACACTATTTTCATCAATATCCAACTATCTACAACGTAGTAAGAATATGCTATTGACAAATTTCGTTCTAACATTGGAAAGCTACGTGATATCAAGAGCGTAGCGAGTATGTACGCACATATGCACACTCGTCAAGTACTGTCGGTAAGCTGTCGGTAAGCTGTCGGTAAGCTGTCGGTAAGCTGTCGGTAAGCTGTCGGTAAGCTGTCGGTAAGCTGTCGGTAAGCTGTCGGTAAGCTGTCGGTAAGCTGTCGGTAAGCTGTTGGTAAGCTGTCGGTAAGCTGTTGGTAAGCTGTCGGTAAGCTGTCGGTAAGCTGTCGGCCGACCACTTACCGACAACAAATTTACGGTGCAACTTGTTCACTTTAGCCAAAATATATAGTTATATAATGAAACTCACCTACGTGTATGTTATAATAAGAACAATATAGTCTTATGGTATTTTTGTAGCCTGAGAAACAGGCTCTCGGTGTTATTTCAATGCAATTGAAGGAAGTGATAAATAATTATTTTGGCTGCACGAAAATGGAATAAGAAGACTGGCACAAGATTGGAAAATGAGGGCCTGCAGCCATCCCTTATACATTTTCATTTCCTGTTCAGATTCTGAACGGGAAATACAGCTGGTTGGTCAATTAGCTGTCATGTGTCACGAAATGTCACACATTTCTCCTGCGAACTGACTGAAATGGTGGCGACAAGAGAGAAGTGATAGAGTGGTTGAGCATTAATTCAGGAAACTATTTAGAAGAACAAAGCAGGCAGTGAATAGTCTACATTATTTTGTACTTTCTAGGCGAGGTGTTTTGGCGGTTTTACCAACAGGTAAAAGCCTTATTTTCCAACTCTATTTGCCATGGAAATCCTGTCAGACAGGACTAGCACTTTGGCAGTTGTCATTGTCCTATTTGAAAAGCATTGTGAAGGATCAGTTTATCGAAACTAAATACAAGGGACTAAAAGCCATCTCCCTCTCCAATGTAGATGTAGAACTGAAGGAAATTATGGAGGTCTCTAAAGCAATTTTCGCTTCTGCATAGGCTGTCCGAGTGAAAGATTCAGTCAGGGTGGAGTACATGAACTGATGAAGGAAAAACTGATCAGGGATTGACTGTCACAATATGCTACTGTGAGGGTTTGAGTCTGACTATTCTTGTATTCTTATAATTACATGATAAAACTGATATTGCCCTAGGCACAAAGGGTGGTACAAAGGGTGAGTCGGAGATGCTGTGATTGAGCGATAAACCAGGAGGCATGCACATTAGTTAAAGGAGCAGTGTCACGGTACTGCGCATGTCACAGTCTCCAGACATTGAATTGACAGCTGCATTGTGTAACATCCAATGAGAATCAATCAAAATAATTTGCAGGAAACGCCACACTGTTCGGGTGTTAGCCGTATTCACAGATTGTAGTTATGCACAGTATATGGCGAGATTTACAAGGATTTTATTCTTCCTACACCAAGGTAAACAGCATTGAGTAAAGAATGGTATCTATATTTCATTACTTGCTTGTAACAGTCCGAATTTGACCAAAGTGAAACAAGCTGCTCGCATCCGTAGATATATATTTCTTCGTTGTGCATTTTTGACATGTAATAATTCTCCAAATGGCACCATTGTTTTATTTCTACATAACTAATAACACAGTTCTCTGCTGTAAAAAATATAAAACATTCTATGGACGATTTCTTGTCTTAAAGTTTAGAAACGTAACACATACATTTGCCCTAAAAAGTTCAGTACTTTCGGACTACGAGTGGCTGTTAACTAGTTTGCACTATCGGCTGTTATAGACTGGAAACTTACTTTCACAGCTTAATATTTATGTCGATTGGTCAGAAAGATATCTTGTTTAAGATTCTATGGTTCTTTCGGCATCAGGAAATTTTTAAACGGGAGTTTTCGTACAGTATTTCAAGCTATGCTGTAGCGCGAGTTTAGTACGTAGTCACAAATGTCCGTGAAACTAATAGCACGTTAGATCATTATTATCAGTTTGCTCTATGGGTTCTCATGTATTCAATAATCACTTCTGGAGCTTCATATGTATGTTGTTTGGTCACAAGGATTTCCTCTTTCAGTTTTCCCCGTTAGTTTGGACATTAGGGATTTATTCTTGGAGATTTCGTACAGTTTAGCGACCGTGTGTCGAAGGTTGAAAAGTTCGCTTGTCATCAAAGTGCGTAAACTGTCACAAGCGGTTTCATAGCAGTTCGATGTTTGACTCTCATGTAGTCGATGATAACTTATATAGCTTCATATGTATGTCGATTGCTCACAAGGATTTCCTCTTTCAGTTTTCCCCGTTAGTTTGGACATTAGGAATTTATTCTTGGAGATTTCGTACAGTTTAGCGACCGTGCCGTCGAAAGTAGAAAAGTTCGCTTGTCACGAAAGTGCGAATACTGACAAGCGGTTTCATAGCAGATCGATGTTTGCAGACTCTCACGTAGTCGATCATAACTTCTATAGCTTCATATGTATGTCGATTGCTCACAAGGCTATCGTGTTTGAGTTTCATGAGTTTTTTTTGCCAGCAAATAAAGGTTTTATCTAACTTTTCGTACAGTCTTTGCACTCCGGTCATTTCATATAATTTCAGCCTCGTTTCTAAGCCGTAGATATATATTTCTTCGTATCGCTGTTGAAAACTGCCATATCATTATAATACGACTTGAAAAGTTGCCATGTGTTTCGTGAACTCTACTGGACATCCAAACCCTCTTCGCTTCTGGTTGGAATGCCAAAAAGTTTCCAATTTCTTGCGTTTTTCGGCTGCTGTATTCAGAGTACTCAGTGGCCATTTTCCCCGCCGGTAAGCATCACTTATGCTTTTTTGTTTTAGTTGTGTTGCAGTCTCAACGACTAATTTTGAATAAACAAATAACTAAAACTTATTTAAGCACATCTTACATTTCCATAAATGACCAAAGGAGGCAAGGATGAGTTCAAAAAGAACACTGATGAAGTCGATTTAAAAATCGATATTTCACCCTCTGAGAACTTCGTTCCGGGCCGGAACGTAATTCTAAAATCATCAGATTTTCACACATGCGCAGTACCATGACACTGCGACTTTAAAATGCTTGGTAGAGAACTTTAGAGTGTTTAAAGGCTACCATGACGCAGTGAAATACTCAATTTGCCTCTATCTTCTCTCTAACCAAAATATAAAAATGGAGGAAGTATTGTTGACTCATATTCACGAAACAAACAAACAAAAGACGAAACTATGGCACCTTCTAGTCTACGACTATAATTGATAAAACTGTAATAATTACTCGGGCTGCCTGTGGCAGCGGCGAGTCTTAAAATGCAAGTCTTTTTTTTATTATTATTATTTTTATTCTGTGTAGCACGCGGTCTGCGCATGCGTTAAAGGTCAAATTCACACCAATCAGATTGCACTGTGCTGGTCACGCAACAATCGCCAGGTTAATGTATTTACAGAATTTAATACAGTAAATCAAAATGGTCGACCCGCGAGGGCGAAAGCCTTCCAACAGGCTCAGGATATTTCAACTGGCGCTCTTGTTGACCATACAAATACATGAACAACCAGGAGCCGTAATACATTCGATCAGCGCTGTTTGGACAGATCCAATGTACATTTAGAAACGTAAGCGAAATACAATATCCAAACACGTTTGGATATCAACGGGTATCGAATTATCATCAAAGGTTAGATCTCGTCAGGCGCGCTCAGATAAGAAAGTTCAAAGCTCTCAGACTAGGCGAGACAAGGAGATATCACTTTCAATGAGTCATTGTCAGAAATCTATTCCATCGTGAGCGGTCTTGTACAGCTAAGGCATGTTTTACGACAGAATAACCAGAGTCTTTCTACTGGATTGAGAGCTCGAGACATTATACATGTCTGCTAATATGGGGAAAACCGAAACAACTTTGACGGCAGAAACCCTCAATTGAGCCAAGCGGAATATTTACATGATCCGCTAAGATTTTTACAAATCTTAGTTAAGCAGATGTTTTCAGTGTATGCCAACTGAAATGCGGCAACTACACGAACAAGAAGCATGAACTGCCAGCAAAGAGAGAGGAAAAAGTATTTGAAATGCACAGTGCTAGCTGAAATAGGGCATATATATAATATCTGAGACATTAAATTACGTTACTGTGAAGAGGATCAAAATTCAAGTTTTGTAGCTTCAGAGTGTCTTCTGCCATGACTCGTGAGAGAAATTGGAAAAGATCTAGCTGTTTCATTCAGACACTGGCAAATTTATTGAAAGCTACGGGCTTACTTTATGAGATTATTATTCATTGTGGAATGAAAGGAAACAGGTTAGCTGAAAGTTAAGTTCGAGGTAGGCTTCGACTTTCATTCCGATTCAGTGCATATGTGCACGAAGGTGGGTGCTGTCAACAACACTACCAAAAGATCCAAAACGAAAGTTCAGTTACGTAAGTACTGTAAGTAAACTCTTTTTGATTTGAATAAATTTCCTCTCAGTTTGTCTGTTAATGTACTTTTTCTTCTAATTATCGCTTTATTTAACATCTGTGATTTAGAGTATGCATACCTCAGAATAAATTATTTGAAAGGTCAACTGAATTCTTGTGTCGATAAGCGCAAATGTTTTTTTGAGAAGCGGCTTAATAGAAGAGCTTTCTCATTTATAGGAATTACAATTTTTTTTCTTGCTATGAAATTTATGTTTCATTTCACATTTATTCATACAGTTTTAGCCGGACATTTCCCCGAGTTTTTGATCTATTTTCAATCAAATTCAAAGTCTGAATATGTCATTGTATTGCATTTATACACTTGAATTGCCAGTATTCTGTTGTTCGAATCCTGCGTTATCATAGTCATGCCATAAAAGCGATTAATAGACCAGTCTGTTTTTTTGAAGTTCTCACTGGCGAATTAAAGCACGACTTGATACTAAGAGGATTTCAAATGAAAGTGTATTTCATCATCAATCTCATGTGGCCCGAGTGAAAGCCCAGATGGGCTCTTGTTATTGATAAAACAACAATGAACTAAAAACATAGCTATCAAAATACAATCTGGGATCAGATGTTCAACGCAGACAGCAGATAACGGGATCAAGCAATTAGACGAAACGTGATCAGTCGACAGATAACAATTGGTTTATTTTGGGAACAGCTTAATATATTATTTGATTCAACATTGTGTTTCATGCTGCTATGGTCTGTCATATCTTGTTCCACTTAATTATTATATTTGCGTATAATTATATATATGTGACCTTACACCAGAAAACGTACAATTATAACGACTTTCCGTTTAAACGGGTAAAATAAACGACTAACAAATGGGTTTTCAAGTCGTTTACACTACTTTCTAGGCCGTGTAAATGAGTTGGAAAGCCATGTAAACGAGTTGGGAAGCCGTGTAAACGAGTTGGGAAGCCGTGTACACGAGTTGGGAAGCCGTGTACACGAGTTGGGAAGCTGTGTACACGAGTTGGGAAGCCGTGTACACGAGTTGGGAAGCCATGTACACGAGTTGGGAAGCCGTGTACACGGGTTGGAAAGATAGCCAAAAAAAGCAAACAGCTTTCTAAAACGTTTACAGTGCTCTGTGACAGGTTAGCACGAAAATTCGCTGCACTCTGCGAAATTTCTTTTGAAATTTCGTTTGGTACAAATTTCGTTTGGTACATAACTTAATTTGCTTCTTCGAAATGTCGATCCTTCGAAATTTCAATGCCCGTCCAAGATCAAGTTACTTTTTCCGGCTCACTCGGTCAATTCGACAAACCTGAGTTGTAAACTTTATTCGGACTTTGAGTAACTGAACTTTACGACTCACTTTCGAACGGTACAGGAGGACAACTGCAGAGTTTACTTCAGTTCAGTCAGTATAATCAGGCTAAGAATAGAAATCTGATGCTTTGAACCCTGAATCGAAGGCCGGAAGGCTAATAAACGAAAGGAACATTGCGTTACTAATCGCATGTTCTAACTTTGGAAGTGTTCAATTTTGTAAACGTTATCCATAATTATATCCACAATAATATTCAGATCCGTCAGACTTCCAGATCTTTGTAAAAGTCATTGCATAACGTTTTCAAGTAAATTCGGACCATTGCAGTTATCGAAATGTCGTGAGCCGTAAAATTTACAAAAGATTACGGCTGCGTGGCCTGCTTTAAAGCTTGACTCACTCACTGAGCGCAAAGCATAACACCAAATAAACTTTTGCTTCATTGTAGTTTCACATTTACGCCATATCCTTGTCTTGTTACTAGTATTAAAAGGTTTCGGCAGAAATCATTGTAAATGTTTGCATATTAAATCTCAACTCTTCTTGGAGTCAGAATTTCCACGTGCAATCAGTCAGGCGTGAACGTGTCAGTCTGATTTTTGCAGAACATGAACAGAGTTTTGAAGCAACGTTTGTCATGAGAGACGTGCAAAAACTTCTATACTCTTACTAGAAAACTTCTATTGGGGAAATGCAATTCCTTTTCAATTAAAAAGCTTTAATGCATCTGATCAGATCAGTCAGTTCGCGTAAATGGAATTGCGCCCCCGCGGTATTTGTGTCAGAAATGAGACACGCGTCTGGCTGACAGTTCACGATTGACGGGGAATTTTTACGCAAGGTATTTACCAAAACCATCTTATTGTACGTTTGTAAAACTGTGTTTGTTATGAATTCGAATTTGTCACACGTTAATCCTGGTGAAAGAAAGGTTAAAATACGAAATTGTGCGACATTCGTAGGAACAAAGAGCGAAATTCGTCGAAATATGTTTGCATTACCTTTGCACTGCAATTAAATGGCCTGGCCGAGAAACTGCTTCACAACTCGTTTTGCACGGCAGGGAAAAAATGAGTTTCGAAGCTGTGTACACAACTTTCGAAGCCGTGTAAATGGTTTTCTAACCCGTTTACACAGATAACAAACGGCTTAGCACGCTAAATGGAACGTCGTTATTGTACGTTTTCTGGTGTAAGGTCACATATAGTGAGATCTAATATCAGTGACTCTCGTTACCATACTTTGATCCTATTGTGAAAGAAAGCAACTCAGTCAACATAGTTTATTTTTTTGGCACACAGAATTCTCTTAATTGCTTTTGTCTCAGAACTGTTGACTATCTATGAGCTATGGGCCAAGACTGTGTGGCAGACTTATTAAGTCCAGACTTTAATAACAAACTTTTTTTTCAAGACTTTTCACTATGTTGTCAAGACTCTAGACTTACTCATTCAGATTTATGTTTCGGTCTAGTTGCAAGACCTACAAGTTTGTTCTCCTACAGATTTCAATAGAAGTGTTGTTCTGGATTCTAGACAGTTGCATGACAAGTCTGTTTATTTAAAGTGCATAATTTTATGAGCCTTCGTGCAATTTTCATAGCTATGAACCTCAGGAAAGTTTTGAGTACCTCTGCGAAGAAATTGTTGGTTTACAGAGAATACTCTTATCTTCTATGCTTGTTTGAAATCGTGGAAACGTGACCTTTCCTGACCCATGACCGCGTAAGTAAAAGCCTGGGTAGACGTCATTTAATTAATTCAACTTTGCAACAATTTGAATAAAAACTTACAATTTTCACTAATATGACTTTTTCCTTTACTAACACCTCATAAACTGTATATATTATCTAAAAATCGATGTTGTTGTGATAGAAAGGTGCCATGGAGAATAAAGCATTAATGAGATGACGTCGACGAGGTATCGACCCAGGCTTTTATTTACGCGGTCATGGGTCAGGAAAGGTCACGTTTCCACGATTTCAAACAAGCATAGAAGATAGAGTATTCTCTGTAAACCAAAAATTTATTCGCATGAGTACTCAAAACTTTTCTGAGATTCATAGCTATGAAAATTGCAGGAAGGCTCATATGCACTTTAAGGGATATCAGATTGACCCACATACCTTTGTGGAGTTGTATAATTTAGTTTGTGCAGTCATGCGTCGGCCCAGCACACAGAATTCTCTAAAGATTGTCCATGCACTTGCAGCAGACTCTGCCAATTGTTCCGCAACAAAGAATACAAAGGCATAATTCATGTCCATGTTGAAATTATCTGTGTGCCAGACTTATTAAGTTGACTTAACGAATGGGATTTTATTCAAGACTTTAATAATAGAAAATTAGTTTTAAAGTTTGATTCTCCACTGATAATCTAGATTGTGTGGTGGCTCAATTCAAAGCAAATTTCCCCATATCTACATGTACCTCCAGCACAAAGAAAACACAATGGTTCGCAATTGAAGGGGTCCGTGCAAGAACAACGTAAGTGACTATTGATCAAGTTCTAAATTCTCTCTTAGAAAACAAAGAATATCAAGAAGAATTTGGAATTTGATCAGAAGTCACTTACGTTGTTCTTGCATGGACCTCTTCAATTAGGAGCCATTAGTCCAGCTTTTCAATGTTGGGAATTGACGTCACAAAATACCACACATGAGCCATCTGAGCGGAGGCTGTGAGGAAGGTTTCAGATTTTCTCTTCACAGACATGTAACATAGAAACATTAAATAGTACAATTTATTTATGTTGAATACATCTTCGCATAGATATTGGGTTTATTGTAGGTGCATGCACCATATATCAGTAATTAATAAAATAGGCTGCTCACTTTTAATATATGCATCATTATGAGCCACTTGAAGGGAATAACTAATTAAAATCTATTTGATTGTTCATTCACAAACCATTGATCACTATTTCCTGGAGCCATATTGAACCCTTTCTATGTGACAAGTGATTTTTTATAGCTAAATATCGAAAATGGGTAATTAACTTGTGTGGTATAAGCACCTAGAGCACTGAGTCATAATATATCTGTGAAACAAATTCTGTGTGCACTAAATAGTTCAAAATAGGACTAAACATTTAATTATTTTCTATTTAATTAGTGATTTAACAAGTGATATTTTATAACTATAAAATAATAGTGAGAGTCATTATATCCGTGAAACAAATTCTGTGTGTACTAAATAATGCAAAATAGGACTAAACACTTTATTTTCTATTGTTTAATTATTGCTATTAAGTACTATTTGTTGAAGGTGAACTGAACCCTAAAATCAACCCAACGTCTTTACAAAGACGTATTCTGAAGAAAAATGTTCTGCTATTTTATTTTTCTGTATTGTGCATCTATGAGGAGAAAATTAGTCTCCAAGTTCGATTTTCCTCTGAAAAATCTCTATTGTGTGGTGGCTCAATTCAGTGCAAATTTCCCCATAACGTACGTACATGTATGTTCGAATATATGTTTGTAAAGACATTGGGTTGATTTTAGGGTTTAGTTCCCCTTTAAGAAAATAATGTTTCATGGATATTATTTTAAGATTCTTGATAAACCTTGCATTAATCTTTCAAAATCCTATCTTAAGATTTTTTATATATCTTGCAAAGATCTTGACTAGAACTTATCTTAAGATTCTTGCCATGATCTTGGCAAGCTCTTATATTAAGATTCTTGCCAATCTTGTTAAGATCTTACATGTATCTTAAGATTCTTGATCAATCTTGCCAAGACCTTGGCAAGATAGTGGCAAGGTCTTGGCAAGAATCTTAATATAAGATCTTGCCAAAATCTTACTATGATCATGGAAAGATCATAGCAAGATTTTGATAAGGCCTTGGCAAGATCTTAACAAGATCTTGGCAAGATCTTATCTTAAGATTCTTGATGAATCTTGCCAAGATCTTGTCAAGATCTTGCCAAGATTCAGCCAAAATGAGATCTTGCCAAGATCTTACAGGATCTTGTAAGATCTTACAATGTATTGGCAAGATCCTCAACCTGGGGAGACCACGCATTTGATTGATGGCTGGCTAAATGCAATTTTTGAAATGCGACTTGAAACGTCAAAGGGTTAGTTGCACTAAAATGAAAATGGTAATAGAAAGTTCTAGGACTTTCTGAAAGATTGTTTTAGGTAAAAATATTACACTGTAACAGTAAAAAAATATTTAAGTTTTGCATACATGTATGATTGTGACATCACTTAATTAGAACTTTATTCAGGTACATATACATTTCTTTACTTTTCTGTTAAGGTGCCATTGTTATGGAAAAACCGAATGTTAATTGGTCAGATATTGCTGGGCTAGAGTCAGCCAAAGAAGCTCTCAAAGAAGCTGTCATCTTGCCAATCAAGTTTCCACATCTTTTTACTGGTAAAAGAACACCATGGAGAGGCATTCTGCTTTATGGGGTAACATTGAATAATCCAGTTTCGTATTCATAATTTGCGGCTGATTGCGATGGCTGCAGCTGACTCGTATGCACACTGTTAATCTCATCTTGGCGTTAAAGTGCCACTACGATCAAATATTGACATGTCAATGTTTTTGCATATTCATAAAGTAGAGTTGATATATTATTACCAGTTCAAATTGTTTTTCGATACAATGACAGGAAGTCTTATTTTTTTTAGCTCTGAATATTGAATCTAAACGTCCTCCATTACTGGAGGCCATTGCTTTTGTTCACCTTTAAACAACGTTTTATTCTGCCGAAGTGATGTCATACACTTAACGTTCGCCTGCAGAACACAATGCCTGGAGGCATATTTCTACTAAAAACATTAGCGTGCATAAGAAGAAAGTTATATTTATATTTGCAAGGTTGGCTACTTTTTTTATGCACACTATTTCATGCCACAAGGTTGTCGTGTTAAGTGTATGACATCACTTCTGCTGAATACTGAGAACGGCTTCCAGTAATGGCAGACAGGATTTTACTGGAAAACTCTCCTAAAATTTTGTGGTTTAGCATGCCCATTTGGGAATATTTTTTTACTATTTCGGATATTTCAAATACTGATTGACCTATTGACACTGAAAAAGTGGCAAATCGAAATACTAAATTTTCGTCGAGGTGGCACTTTAAATATTATTTTCATAAATACCAATGGAGAGATTAGCTATTCACAGCTTTGTGTATTGTCGTAGTTGCTACTTCTGTGCCTTCTTACTGGTATTTTTGAATATTTAACTTTAGGATGAGACTAACACTGTGCAGTCTGATGAGTCTGTAGTAATCGCAATCAGCAGCAACTTGTGAATACGAACAGGACTGTTGTGCCATTACACATTTATTGCATTCTATTGCCAACAGTATACGTACCTGTTTTCCTAGAAACACGAATGGGAGTTTGGGAGAACAAGAAATGGAGCAAACTTTTTTTTAAATATTATTCACACAAGATCTTGAAAAGCTGCAGATGCATGAATGGAACACAAACCCATTATTATTGTTTGTATAGGACATATTTTCACCATCTTCTCTTTATTTGAAAATACATAATTCGATTTACACAAAAAGAGATGATTGAATGTGCATTAACAAAATTAAGAACACTGAGCTCAAGTCTTAGCCAATAAAATGTTGCATTTTTAGTAATCATGCTCCCATAATAATTATTGATATTATAATAGCAGTATATAATTAATGCTGTCTTGTTATTCCCTGCAGCCCCCTGGTACTGGCAAATCCTACCTTGCCAAAGCAGTGGCAACAGAAGCTAACAATTCTACATTCATCTCTGTATCATCTTCTGATCTTGTCTCAAAATGGTTGGGTGAGAGTGAAAGGTGGGTGTCTTTGTAATTCACATAAACCACTTAATAAATTAATCCAGCTATAATACAGACCAAAAGTTTGTTAACAACAACATGCCTATTTTGTGCGGTGCAGTACATGCATGTAATAAACTACACTCATTTGAGTGTAATGCATGCATTTATGTAATTTGAGTGTAATACATACATGTATGTACACTCAAATTCATATAGTTTTTCTTTGTTATGCAGTTATTATGCAGATTCAAATTTATGTGAAGTGTGTTTGTGTGCTGTCAATAACAGATGTTTAATGACAAAATAATGTTTCAAGAAAAAATCATACTTTGCAATTTTTTTTTCATTTTACACTTCAAGACACCATCTGTCTGCATGTTTATTGTCAAAACTGCTTTTAGAATGACAGACACTTCAAGAATAAAACGTTTCAACTTTCATACAGTAACACATTCAAGTATTTTTCTGGATAATACCATCTGTTATCTTGTATCAGGCTTGTGAAGCAGTTATTTGAGTTGGCACGTGAGAACAAGCCTTCTATCATCTTCATTGATGAGGTGGACTCCCTTTGTGGGTCCAGAAGTGAGAATGAAAGCGAATCGGCAAGGAGGATAAAAACTGAGTTCTTAGTGCAAATGCAAGGTAAGGCCGTTTTATAGTTTTTGCATAGTACATGCATGTACAATGTATGAACAGGTTTTTCTAAATCAGATAATTTTTGCTATCAGTCAACTAAGAGTTGCCCAAGGATGTGAAATAAGGTTAATCCTGATCTTCAATGTGAACTAACTTGCTTTGCTCCTACTACAGATGATGAACTCTCTTCCCTTATTACTTGCTATGCTAAGAAATCCTGTGCCCTAGACCCTATACCTGTTGTGCTACTCCACTGCTGCTTGGAAGATCTAGTCCCTATAATCACAAGGATAGTTAACCTGAGCTTCGAAAGTGGTGACATGCCAGCCTCAATGAAGAATGCTGTTCTAGCCCCTAAACTGAAGAAACCCTCATTGGACCATGAAGAATTCCACAATTTTAGACCAGTATCTAACCTGAAATTTGTTTCTAAGGCCGTAGAAAAGGTTGCTGCCACCCGCCTCACTAATTACCTTAACCAGAACGACCTCCATGATGAGCTGCAGTCAGCATACAAACAATATCACAGCTGCGAGACTGCGCTCGTTCATGTGCAAAACGACATACTAATGTCAATTGATGAGCAGCATGGTATTATTCTGGTCCTGTTAGATCTCTCTGCTGCATTCGACACGGTTGACCACCATACACTGCTATCAAGGTTGTCCTCCAGGTTTAACATCAAAGGCAAAATCTTAAGATGGCTTCGGTCCTAGCTGTCTAATCGACAACAGTTTGTTATGATTGAGAACTCCTACTCTGTTAACCATGATCTGACCTCCGGCATCCCACAAGGTTCTGTACTGGGACCCATCCTCTATCTTCTCTACACGTCCCCTCTGGGAGATATCCTGAGCAAGCACAAAGTGTCTTATCATCTGTATGCAGATGACATCCAATTAATAGTGATCAAGATCTTGCCTCTGCTAAACTGAATGTTGAAAATTGTTTACTGGATATAGAACACTGGATGGGTAAAAATAAGCTCAAGTTAAACAATGATAAAACTGAAGTTATGTTTCTCCACTCTCGCTACCGCTCATGTGATTATATGGCCCCACTTGCTGTAGGTAAAGACAAAATACAACCATCAATGCATGCACGCAATATTGGAGTCATCATTGATAAAACACTCTCCATGGACAAACAAATTAATGCTATCTGTAAATCCGCCTTTTTTCAGCTGAGGAACATTGCAAAAATTAGAAAACACTTATCTTTTAATGTAGCAGAAATACTAATTCACACCTTTGTCACATCTAAATTAGACAACTGCAACTCCCTATTATATGGTGCCTCTAAACAATTAACTAAAAAGTTACAATATGTACAGAATTCAGCAGCAAAAGTCTTAACCTGTAAGAAAAAATACGATCACATTTCTCCTGTTCTTAAAGACCTTCATTGGCTTCCTGTAGAAAAACGTATTACATTTAAGATTCTCTTACTGACATACAAATCTTTAAATAATTTAGCTCCGTCTTACCTACAAAACTTAGTTAATATATATACACCTAAACGTACACTACGGTCATCATTCGATCCATTTCTCCTTGTTCGTCGACCTTCGAAACTTAAAACTTATGGACAACAAGCCTTTTCAGTTGCTGCACCGGAACTATGGAACAGTCTTCCTTTCAACGTCAGATCAAGTACTAGTCTCAATCAATTTAAGTCGAAACTAAAGTACCATTTATTTATAAATTAGTTACAACAATTATGTACATATTACTCATTACCTTTCTTATTATTAGATTTTTACTTAGTTTAGTCACAAATTTTTAATTATTAGTGTAAATTATTATATTTATTCATAATATTGTAAAACGCATAGAACGGTATCGTATTTGCGCTATAGAAGCTTATTATTATTATTATTTAAAAAAAGGGTTTTGTGTACTAAAACTGCAGATACCTTATTTTTTTTAGCTAGTATCTGTTGCCTAATATGTTACTTCCCATCCTTTACCTGGGATGCCGCATTGCAGGCACTTGGCACTGAGTTTACAGTGTAATATTGTTTTGAAATCTTTAAGCTACATGTACAAATGGACCTTACTCATTTTCCAGGTGTTGGTGTGGATAATGATGGAATTCTTGTTCTTGGAGCCACAAATATTCCATGGACACTAGACTCTGCTATAAGAAGAAGGTAACTTGAAAATGTTTTAACCATTTTTGTTGAAGTGCAATAAATTGTGAAAGTCTCAAGTCACATTTGGAAAATCGCATTCAGCTGACTGTCAGTCAAATGTGTACTGACCTAGATTTAATGAAGTCTGGACTTGTATGAAAGCTTGGATGAGACAAGACTACATTTCATTGACAGCTGGCTAAATGCAATTTTCCAACATGACTGGAGTCTTTTACTGTTGGACTTCTTTGAAAAATGGTAAAAAACATTTTTGCAAAGTCAGGATGCCCAACTTTTTTCAGGGTTAATAATCACTTGCTCAAAACTATTTTTTAACTTAGAGACTATTATTGATGGTGAACATTGAATTGCTTTTTATTGATTGTAGCATTGGTTACTGAAGAAACACTTTCTTTGTTTCAGATTTGAAAAGCGAATCTACATCCCTCTACCTGAGAAAACAGCTCGGTCCAAAATGTTTGATCTTCACCTTGGTAACACAAAGACATTACTTCAGACAAGTGATTCAAAGGAACTTGGCATCAAGACAGATGGGTAAGGTGATTGGTCTGGTTGAAGTGAACAACAGTGCTGTTAGTTAGCACAATAATTATGGGAATCAGATAAAACATTCAAAACTCATTATAATTCATGAGGAATAAACAAAATATATGAATTTTTAATGAGTGTTTCTAAATGTGATACACATGTAGATACTGTCCTCATTTACATGCCAAAATAGGTTGTATTGCCAAAATAACTGAATTACATGACTCTATACATCAATGTTTTTGAAGCTGTCTCAAAAACTCGCAGCAGTGTTTTATATGATATAGAAACACTCAGGCTGCACCCTCGATCGTGTTTGTTAATCTGATAAAACACTGGTACTCGTTTTTGAAACAGTACGTAAAATATTACTGCATGGTGTAATGATGAGGCACTGTTTGTAGTCTCATTATTTTAGTAGAAACCAACTACGGTGTTGTCTAGTAATCAATCTTAAACTGAAACAGGAGGATTTCGACAAATTGGCCACTGTTGTCTTGTTTTTGAAAACTATCTTTTTCGCTACTCGCTATCTATCACTCAATGTCTAGTGAGTAGCTTAGCCAGTCAGATTGCAAAATTTGCAAGAGAACACTAGTTGGCAATACTAATTAGCCTGTGCAAATACGGAAATTATGTCATACCATAAAAGAAACACTGTAAGTGCTTCTTTTACCAAAATATTTTATAAAAGAAATGAAACAGATCTTCCGTGTTTGCACGGTCTCGTGTTTGTTGTGCTCTCGCATTCTCCCAAAACTTACCTCGGTTTGCATGAGCCTCTGCAAACACATGGAAGATAATATTTTATGTTTTATTTCTTAAGTGAACCATGCCTTACAGAAAGCCATCTTGTCTTGTTTACTATCAAAATGACTGAAGGCCTTATGCACTTGTCATTGGCTTCCCCAAAGGGGGAGGGACCCCAGGCAAATGTGGGGACTTGGCTAATTTTGTATTGCAAAGCCCATAATATATTTCCTGTGGGGCACATTTTCTTAGCAAAGTCCCCAGTACTAGTGGGACAAGACAAGGCCCCAACAGGAGTTAACCCATGCAACAAATGTTCTAATAAAAAATCATTACGCTAACTCTAAGCCCATGCAAAATTATGTTCTTTGAAATAAAAAGTATAAACTAATGAAAGGGACTAGCTAATGCAAACAAACTCAGGTTTAACGCACATAACCTTTTCAACACCTTCGAAAGGAGCCATCTTTGATTGAAAGTGCAACTCGTTTCCATCAATTCGTGATATGCCTCGTATATATATATAGCTAGCCCACAATTAAAATATTTCCATGAAAAATACCAAGCAAAGTAGCCACATTTTCTCCCACCCCAAGGGCACGTATTTCTTGCGAAGTCCCTATAAAGTCCCCAATTCCCCCACCTACAGCCCGGGGTCACCCCCCCTCGGGGAAGCCGATAAAAGTGCATTAATGCCTGGAATTATTTCATTTTGTATCAGAACTTAACATTTAAGTTCTTTTACTGGAAATTATTATCTGATAATACCTAATTAGCTCCATTGTCATTGTGCCATGTGTAGGTATTCTGGTGCAGACATTAGTGTTGTTGTACGAGATGCTCTCATGCAACCTGTGAGAAAAGTACAACAAGCTACACACTTCAAGACGGTGAGCAACAGTTAGAGTGGAGAGGAACGGGTAGTGAAATCTCACTCCTCCCTATTTTTTCCCCGACATTTCTCCCTCCTCCCTAGTGGGTTTTAATATTTCTCTCTAGAGCATGTATGTAGATCCCATTTTCTCCCTCCTCCCTGTATGCTAAATTCTTCCTCCTCCCTAGTTTTTCTGGACATTTCATTTCCAATTCTCCCTCCTCCCTATTCTGTTCCTCCCCCCTCCAGTTAGTTTGTAATCCTTATTTCAACATGGAACTTGTCATTTACAATAAAGAAATGCTCTTGTCAAGAGCCGTGTAAAAGAAATTACAGTACAATAAACATGAATATTTGTAAAAATAATGTACACTTAAATTTTAATTAGTAACTACACTACCGTATTTACCCGTGTATAAGCCGCACCCCAAGTTTTGAAGCTTTAATTTGGGAAAAAAACTTTTTTTGAAAAATACAAAAAATAATTAGAAAATCTTTTGTCCGAGTTCATAAACGCTTGTACTTGATGCCAAACTTCTTCAAAAAAAGAATAATCTTTTGTTGGAGTTCATAAACACTCGTACTTGAAGCAAAACTTCATCAGATTGTCATAAATAAATAATCACAACTTTTTAATTCGATCGAATATGGTTCAACTTGCCTTGTCATTTCTTGTGTATATTTTAACCTGCAGTCTTTAAATCACTCCAGAATTCTTCCGCATTTATTCCCCAATTAACTAACAACAATTCCAAGGAACCGCTTTCCTTTAATCGCTAGAGCAAGAAAGGTTTTCTGGCGAAACAATACTTGCACGAGTAGGTCAGGTCCGCCATCTTGGATTTTCATTAACTAGTGCCAATCTCCCACGTGTAAAATTGCGAAGAATGCCTGGTTGTTTAGAAGCATGCTTTGACAACTGCTGCGAATCAGCCTGTTTTGGAAGGTAAATAAGCTTAATCACGTTTAAATATTCACGAAATTCTAATATATTAGGTCTAAGGTGGGTCTTAGAAGAGTTTTTGCCTTAACTCTTTGAAAGTGCGTGTTTCTTTTCCAATGATTATGCTTAAATTGCTATATTACACGATCGGATGCGATTTGAACCTGATTGTAATATACGCACCGTCGCATAATAAAAGCTTCATTCAGGTTCATGATACATGTATGTAAATATATGTTAATGTTGGGTCTCCTTTCTAGGTGTTCCCGTAGATAAGCCGCACCCCCGATTTTGAACGAAAATTTTGGGTGAAAAGGTGCGGCTTATACACGGGTAAATACGGTAATTTATTTTTTATTTTTTATTCTTAAAATTGCCTAGTAAAGAGCTACACTCTCAGACTTCTACAGATAAATCAAAGGGCTGTGTGCGATAAGGGCGTAAGTAACTTCTGATCACATTCTAAATTCTCCTTTAAATTCTTTGTTTTCTAAGGGAGAATTTAGAACCTGATCAGGAGTTCCTTATGCCCTCATTGCACACAGCCCTTCGATATTGTTCCAGGCAACTATGCATCAGCCAATAGGCCACTGACGAAAAACTATACTGCAACTACCTAAATAATAAAGTACCAACAAGTATATGTTATGTATGTACTTAGGAGTTGAGAATACACAAGCTGGTGGCTTGTGAGAATTTTTGGTTGACCTAATAACAAGGGGAAAAAACAGCCATTTATGGGTACACATTACATATTTTCTGTTAGAGCATCAATGAAACTGACTGGCTAAAAACTATTCTGCAATTACCTAATGACAGTTTGAATAATGTTTGGTGCAATGTACTTACTGTACTGGTATTTCTGAACCAAAAATGATAAAGATACAAATTCAAATGTCCTAGGAGGACTCCCAATATGACTGACGTGGATACTCTACGTACCTTTCAGGGGTTAAAATGTGTAGTTTGGTACCACTTAGGGTATTCAATATGAAATGTTCACAGTTGTAGTTATTGTTATTATTATTTTAGGGTTTACTACTTGTCAGAAAATAAAATTGTTTAATGATTTCTTGGCCTTGCTTCACATCTTGATATTTTCACGGTCAATAATATTATACTTGGATCAAATGTCAGTTAATTTTGTGTGTTGGGATTGGTACCTAGTAGGGGTGAAACAAATTTGAGCCACACCCACAGAACAAGATTCTGGAACCTTTCAGGGGTGCCTTTTAACATTTCTGATGAGCATCCCATCACTTTGAATGGGTATTTAGGATTTAACTGACAGGTGTTGAACTATGAATAAACTTAGGTACACTAAACAAGTCATTATTTCTTTCATATTGCAGGTGCGTGGACCTTCCCCTAATAACCCTGACGAAATAGTAAATGATCTGCTGACGCCATGTTCACCAGGTTTGTAAGACATCATTTTTTATACTTTACTTATACTAAATCTACGGCACTGATGCAGCAGATTTCAATACTGTGCAGCACTTCCTTGACCGTTGTTTCAAGAGATGGTATTCCTTGACACATACATATTCACGCTGCTTGAAAAAACATAATAGAAATATTTTAAATAATCATTTAATCTTTGATCTACTGTGTATAATTTAAGAGCCAAGTCCTGCTACCTTCCAAAGATTGCCACTGAGTGTTTTAAAAACAGCTTTGTAAATAGACTAATGTTTAGATTTAAGTTAGGCCACCCATTTCAATTTTTCCAGGTAGGGAGGGAGTTGTTTTTTTCTATGTGAAGTTTATTTTGTCTTGACTAGACATTATTCACTCACCTCGTGTTCATGACCTCGTGTTGTAGAAACAAAATGGCGTTGATGCTAAAATATTTAATGTGCCGGTGCATATTTTAAGTGGTACATGTAGGGGTCTGGGTACAAGAATTGGTGTTCGCAGGCGCATTTATACTTTCTAAAGTTTTTTATGAAAAATATATAGAGAGAGGTCGGGGACATTTCTCAGGTCGGGCGTGGACGCTAAACAAGTTTTTTTTTTATCTGGCCTTATTGCTAGATTTTTAGACTTTTTATTGCATTTTACTTTATCATCGTTTGTCAATAGCTGTCACATTTTCTTCGTCTTTTCATAATAATATATTGTAAGATTCTTTACGTAATTTTATTGGACCAATAAAGACTATTATTATTAAAATAATGTTTCATATACTCGTCACCGGATTCAATGCTGGTTTCAACAAGCAACAGAGGGGGTAGCTATGGTATTCGAACCACAGACCACTAATCTCATTAAAATTCACGTTAAGTTCCAATGTATAACATGTCAAAGTGATATTTTAGAAAGTAGAGGCAATGAGTTAATTGTATAGGTGGAAGACATTTTGTAAGGGAAAATAAAAATTGTCATAATTATTTGAATTTGGTCTATGAAATGAGAGAAGTACATGTAGGCCTTTTGCAGGAAACAGTCACGTGCTGATATATCACTTCGATAGCAAATGAATTATGCTGTTGATCCCATGGGAAAGGCTTTACTGGATGGCAAACAGTCTTTAAAAATGCTGTTTTAGAAAGACTGACAACCGATTCGAGGTGGAAAATAGCATTTACAAACAGGTTTTGCTAATAACACTACCGATCTCGTACAAGTGCTTTAAATAAATGAAGGCAGATTGTTTTTGCACCCAGTACAACCACATGATTGTACCCTGCAAAATACCCATTGGGTAACCAAATGTAATGTCTCTCCCCTCAGGTGATAGCGGTGCCATGGAAATGAACTGGATGGATGTTCCTAGTGACAAGCTGTTAGAGCCTGGTGTATCCATGGTAACATTGTTGCTTCGATATTACATCTCTTAGTTCTCCTCATACCTTGTTTGCTCCTTCCGTACTGTAAGTTATGGCCTGAGTTCCCCCTCCCCCACTGCTTGGATCATAAAAAAAGGGAGGAGAGGGAAATACTCCACAACTTATGGTATGGACCGAGCAAACAAATTTAATAAATAGAGGTTACTGACCAAGCTTGTTCGGTCAAGATGGGGGGACATTGGCCAAGTTCTTTTTTGTCGCACGTTTTATGGACCGAGATGAAGTCGAAGACTGTCCATAAACATGCAGAAAAAGGACGAGGCCAATATCCCCCCATCTTGACCGAAGAAACTTAATTTTTATAAGGTTTTTGTTACAGTTGTATATGGCGAAAATACTGTGTGTCTTGACCTTTGTTTTTTTTGGTTGTTGTTCCGAAATGAATTTACGAAACTCTGTGACAGGACAATTCTTCTTGTCTTCAACGTTATAATTCATGCACCAGGGGCATAACTAGCCTATAGGCCCGTAGGCTCGGCCTACAAATTTTATAGCCTACTTGTGGAATGTTGGGCTTGAAGAGCTGTCGAAATACAAAAAAACATGACCTGAAAGTGCAGCAGAAGGCATTTGCGAAAGTCTAAAGATTTTCCGGGGAAGTATGCCCCCTGATCCCGAAGAAGCGACCCTCATGGAGCGGTTGTTTGGACCTGCAAATTTTAAAATCCTGGGTATGCCACTTTGCACTTCTTGTGTTTTATTTTACCTCGATTCCATGCAACAATTGGGTTTTATTGCTATTTGTTTATAAAGAGTTGGAGCAAATTTCGAAAATTCTGAGCTGGCAAGTGAGCAACCAATCAGATTGCAGCATTCAGAGTCATCTTGCTCGCTCACTGAACTGAGCTGCATAATAACATCTTGTTATTGTGCATAATTCTGTCTTGTAATAGACCTTACACATAAACGAATCTTACATTAAATAATGTCATCATTAATGATACCGTGAAGTTTGATTGTAATATATTATAGAAAATGGTACGAAGTTATCGGGGGGGGGGGGGGGAGGGGGGGGGGGGGGGGGGGGGGAGGAGGTTGAGGTTAAGTCTTACAAACAAACCAGTACGAGTTTAAGCATCGAGGACGGCAACGACGACGACGGAACGTGAAAAAGTGCTTTCTCGTCAAATCGCTTGTTTATTATTGCTTTCATTCGTCTTGCGTTGCTTTTCACATCCAGATTTTTGAAAAATTGGATGCACAAAAAGTTTCGTTTACGCCGAACGAAAATAAGAACGTTTTAACTTCTTACGTTGACGTTCTTACCCTGCTCCCAGAGACACTGGACAATAGCCAATCAGAGAACGCTATATGGTAATTAAATATCCCTCCAATCAGGAAGGGACAGATCTTGTCCTTAGTTCAAATCTATTGGTGCGGTACGATCAGTCAACGGTCACGGGCCGTCGCGGCTCCGTTCTCTTCTCTCCGACAGAAGCCTCTGGGACCAGGGTATGACGATCTCTGCTCAACGTAAAATTGCGGTTGTCGCGTTGTAATTTAAATGAAGACGGAAAATTTTGTGTCACTGCGCGCATTTTCACGTGCAGTTATTGTTCTTGGTAATTAAGTGTATTGTTTGGTGCCGTCGACGTTACCGTCCTCGTTGCTTCGACTCCCTACTATCATTGAATCTACGTGTGTGTGTTACTGTGTTAGGTTCGCAAGGCATTGCGGTCAAATGTACAGCCGCCATCATTTGAGTGGAGGCGTGTGAACATTTGTCTAGCATCCGTGTAGATTGTTATTACACCTCTGGTTCTTCTCATGAGCGGGTTCGCAGGCTATATGTCTATGGAATATTCACATCATTCTTCTTTCTCTAGGGTGACATGCTACGGTCTCTTGCTACAACAAGACCAACAGTCAATGAACAAGATCTAAAGAAATTTGAGAAGTTCACTCAAGATTTCGGGCAGGAAGGCTGAAGTATAGGGATAGTGATAACTATTGAATACAGATAGAGTTGTTGGCTTTCTGTTGTTTTTTGTTTTGGTCAAATTAACAGCAAACGCTGATCAACTATTGTCAGAGCGGTTTTCGATTGAGAACTAAAGTAATTACAGATCGATTCACGGGAGTAAGAAAAAACGCAATGAGCCAATCACGAACTTTATAATTCATAATTGGTTTTACTTAAACCAGTGACGAGGAAAAGTAAACGCAATCGTGGATAACTCTTGCTAAAACGAAAATCAATAGTGTGACAGCCCAAAAAAATATTTGGTTTTAGTTTAGAACTTGATTGGCTGATAATTACAAAACCTTTTTCACAGCCAATAGAAAAGCCAAGCAAAACCAAAGCAATCACTAGTTACTTTCGACATTTAATCGAAAACCCCACTATATCTAATGCCTTCGCATTCAAAAATTGCTTGCTATTCAGATCACTGGTAATTTAATGTTTATACTGACAGTAATTAAAATGAAGTAACTTTTCTATGTCATGCAGGCAATACCCCTTATTAAACAAGGACCTGCGCTATAAAAGGCTATTGCCAGGCACCCTGCGGCAAAACGTCATGCGCATGCGCTTATGATGAGCCGGTCACGCGCGCGTCTCCCCAGTTTCCCGCCGAAACTAAAAGAAAACAGATGCATTCAACCGTGTTTCTAGTTTTAAGTACGTACGCATATTTACGTGAAATCTTTCGCGAAAAACAAGAAACTACTTAAAAGCTAAGCCTAAGACTTTAACAGGTTGAAGTTTTCTTCATTTGCAATCCACTGTGAGTTTACTAAGTTATAAAATTATTTACTAAAAAAGTTTAAGCCTTCGTTCTTTATGCCAGCGGAGCAAAATATTTTGCCGCGGTGTTGGTACCCTCATCCTTTCAATTGTCACTCAGCCTTTGTCAAGTGAACGTCTCTACACGTGATGCTCCGCTCCTGAATTTTGTTATCGCGCAACTTGATTCTTCTAAAAATATCGAAAATAATACTAAAGTGTTTGTGTAAGCTAGTTGTTTTAAACACTATTGACAGGCATAACTGAGCAATTAGCTTCCTGCTGTCTATTTTTTGGCGTATTTTTATTTTAGTCTGGGATATTGTGTGTTCTAACAGGAGAAAACTCATAACTTGCTTACTTGCTTCGCTGTTCTGAATTTGAATTTCGAGTCCAAAGGGGGAGGAGAATTCCCTTTTATAGTGAGGGTCCTTGTTTAAACTCGATTGGTTGGTCCGTACCTTAGTTATGGACCAGTCCGTACCTTAAGTTATGGACCCGTCCGTACCCTAAGTTATGGACCAGTCCGTACCTTAAATTATGGACCAGTCCGTACCTTAAGTTATGGACCAGTTAGTACCTTAAGTTATGGACCAGTTAGTACCTTATGCTATAGATCAAGTTTTTTCGCTCTGCTTGAAGGCCCACGCGGCACGAAGCACATGTGTCATAAAAAAAAAGAGAAAAACAGAGCAAACAAGTTTTTTTAAATAAGATGTTTATTATATAGCTCAAAAGTATTCAAAACCAGCTTTGCTTTGATTTTGCACCCGAGCAGGGTAAATTGATCAATCATAGCTCCTCTAAATTACCTAGCCATATAATAAGCCAGTTTGTTATTGTAATACCCCATAAAAGTAGATTGTAAAATTAATCCCTGGTCAAACTATCAAGCATTGGGAAACCCCCACCCCGCGCTCACACTTCACCCTAACCTTTAATGGTTAATCATTAATAAAACGATGCATATCCAATGAGGAGTGGGTGGGTAGTTCCCAGAAACCGGATTGAGCCGAACATTGTTGGATTTCACGATCCATGTTTGTTGGATGTTGGGAGTGTTGGATATGTGATCAAACAAAAACAAACAAACATCCAATATTTGATCAAGCACATCGTCGAACATGGGATGACAAACTATTGACCAATGTTGGTCTAACATCGTCCAACATGGGATGACAAACTATTGACCAATGTTGGTCCAACATCGTCGAACATGGGATGACAAACTATTGACCAATGTTGGTCTAACATCGTCCAACATGGGATGACAAACTATTGACCAATGTTGGTCCAACATCGTCGAACATGGGATGACAAACTATTGACCAATGTTGGTCCAACATAGGATGACATAGTTGGATCGAGCAAAGTTGGAAAGTGCAATCCAACAATGTTCGATAGTTTGGTCTGGGCTTAACATCATCTAACATGGAATGACAAACTATCAAACATATAATAATTAGCCCGAAACGCACGCTCTGATTGGTCAAGAGCCGTGTGTTATTAGAGGACGCACATGAATGGCGTCATGAACGCGCGCAACCAATTTCTCAACTTGTTTTGATTGTATATTTTCATAGTTTTTAGTTTGCGATTATTAAATAAAACAAATAGATTCCATTCTGCCGTGCGTCTGACCTGTTGGAGCTGTGTCACGCTTTATGTTCCGGGCCGGAACAACATTATTTTCAGTGTGGGATGGATGAAATCAAAGTAAATGTGCAAAAATGATTAACAAACTGTGCGTAGATCTAGTCTTCAAGGAAATTATTGCAGTGATATCCTTTCAATCTAGCATTAAAGTGCTACTATGACGAAATTTAAAACAATCTGTTAAAAAAAAAAAAAAGATTATGAAAGGTAAACTACTAAATAACAATCGAAAAGATGTGGCAGCACCGAGTCTTAAAATGCAAGCGGTTATTATTTTTTGTTGTTGGGTGCAACAAAATGTGACTTTGACCCATGTATTACATTTCAAGTTAAGCACCAATCAGATCGCACTGTGCTGGTCACGTAACACTCCAGGTTAATTTCTGTACATAATTTAATACAGTAAATCAAAATGGTCGACCCGCGAGCAAATTTCTCTCAAATTTGAAGTCCCATCTCTCAAATGTAAGCAGTTTATTGTTTTATTTAACTTCACCGTGCGAAAGCCTTCCAACAGGCTCAGGATATTTGAACTGGCGCTCTTGTTTTAGCCATAAGTTCGAGCTCAGACTGGCCGCCATTACTTAGACTACAAACGAGCGATCCTTTGTTAACGGTCTTTTCGTGACGTCATCTACTCAACAGCTTCGCGGCACAGCGACTAGAAGGCATTTTATCAGGTTCAAACTTTGTGTACAAGCTCTCAAGACGTTTCTATGTAAAGAAAATACCCTTTTCTTCTGCATACTAGACTAGAGTAGCCACATTTTTGCTAATATGACGTCATCTACTCCATTCTAGATCGAGTATTTTACGTATTTAGAGGTCTATATGTTTCATTAATATATTGTGATCAAATTTTTGGGCCAGAAGTATAATTGAAGACCTATATTTTCGAGTTTTGATAAGAAACGGCGAAAAGAAAATCAAACTTTTCGTCATAGTGGCACTTTAAGGGAGGGGACTTTAACTGTTTGAAGCCAATTAACAGCCACCAATCGAACATTGATTCTAGACATGCGCAAAACAATGACACACAGCCCTAAAGCCTATTCCTCACTAGCGACATAAGCACCATACGCAGACGCAGTAATATAGTGTCATCATTAACCGTAATTCTCACAGATGTGATCACTGCGTCTGCGTATGTTGCTTGTGTTTATTCTTAGTCGCTAGTGAGGACTAGGCTTAATCAATTACAGCACTGATTTGTGCTCTTTACGTTGTGACGTCACTGTAAGAAGACAGACGCACGGCAGAATGGATTGTTGGATCGAGCAAAGTTGGATCATGCAATCCCACAGTGTTGAATACTTTGGCCTGCGCTGAAGTACGATTCCATCAAACAATGAAATGACATCCTAATTTTACTAGTGGTGGAGAAGTTATTCAAGTACTGGTTTTCTTTTATTGGTCACAAGTTAACTGAAAAAGTGACATCCAGAAGTATTACAAAGTCAGTTGTTGATCCTTTAATTCTTTTTCAAATATATGTTTACTACATTCACACAGATTTGTCCAACTGACTTGCTGTGGACCAATACAGCGATTCAGCTTGCTTCTTTGTTGCCCCATTTAAAATCAGCTTTTTACCTTTCAATCATGTTGTTCTGTGTCTCAAGAGGAAATTATAGACTTCGAAAACAGAGCACTGATTGCCCTGGAGAGCTGTTACATGATCTGATGGGGCAGGAAAAAGGCAAGCTGAATCCAATGATTCTTATGGTAAATTGAGTAATATGTAAATGTTTGTAATATTGTATTGACAATCTATCTTAGAGAAGAAATTTCTGCTTGAAAGTAAGGAAAGCCAAGATTGATCATGCACAGTAGGATTTTGCCGGACAATATGCATTCCTCACATTACCTCGAGTATTAAGATTGTAAATAAACACGATGTAGACACTTGCTCAACGGTTATAATAGTATTACATACATTTGGACGAGGACGAGCGGACTTAGGCTCGGTTTCAGCCGTTGGGGTGTCGTTTCTCCAAGGCTGGAAACCAAGCCTAAGTGGCCTAAGCGTACTGTGATATAAAATAAGACTGACGTTTCGGTGATTTATCCAAGTAATTTAGACAGATAATACCTTATTTCACAAGCAAGCCTCCACATGACTTTTACGGCGCGCTACTGGCGAGAATTCGCTCTTAAACTCAGCCAACCAGAATCAAGATTGTGATTAAAATTTGAATGTTCATCAGTGTTACAATCTCGTTTCTGACTGGCTGAAAAGTTCGTGATCAACTTGCTCAAGATCTGACCACAGAACTTCAGTCATGAACTATCACCTCCCCCCCCCCCCCCCCTCCCTCTAACCCATTTTTCAGGGACCATGACTCCATGAGGCATATTTTAGGGTGGAAAAATTTTCACGGCTTGGAATTTTTTTGGGGTATTTTTCGAGGTTTTCCGACTGTCACCCCTACCCTTTTTAACTTGAAGAACCTCCTCCCTCGGGACTTACCACTGAAGCTCTGGTAAAATCCCAGTCTCTGAGATAGCTCTGGGTACGAGACTGGTAAAATCCTGGACTACAAAATACTGCGCATGTTCAGTCAGCGTAGAAATCGCGGGAGCGTCTACATGCTCCTAGCTAAATGGTTTCTGTTTAAAAAAAAAGTCGGGATGGGATCGATAAGGGGGAAATCGTCAAGCCAATTAAATTTGGAATGTAATATAACTGGTTCATGAAAGGTTCATGAAAGGACTTAAAAATCAAAGCTTATTCTTTTCTGTAATAATGTTTTGAAGTCCAAATTTCGAGTAAAAATTCAACCAAAATGATGCGCACGGGCGTCATTCAGTCCCTTATCAAAATTCACGCATGCGCAAGCGTTCTGCAGACCTGTTGGACGGAGTGCGTTTCCAGTAGGCTGCGATTTTCTACTAGCGGTTTGCTGTTTCGTCATTTTATCCACACAGCGGTCAAACGTCTGCGCGTGCGTATTACGGTCAGTCTCGTGGGCGGCCGCGCAAAATTTACCTTAAAACATATTACAGTGAACTTCTACCCCCAAAAGTTAAAAAAAACGTAAAGTTAAGCTTTTTATTTTCACAGTCGACGGGAAATTGAACAAACTTCAAACTGAGTTTACCAATTTTTTTCGTAATTTACCAAAAAAGTTCTCAAGGCTTGAACACGAGTGTGTGAACAGTGACGGCCGCCGGCTCGCTTTGAATTTGTTTTGACTGAATATGTTGTTGTTGCAAGACTTTTGACGCATGCGCAGACGTTTTACCGCTGTGTGCATTTTATCAACGCGTCGCTCTTTTGAAGACGTAGTTTTATTCAAAACTTCGTTCATTTCTTTGTGGAAAATTGTAAAATGTATTGCTTACTATAAGCCTACCGCACACGAGAGTTATCAGCTTTATAGCCAATGGGCACGAGAGGTCGTTTGCTAAGCTGATAGCTCTCGTGTATAGCGATTTTTGATATTTTTAGTCTCTTGAGGCGAGAACTCCGTGTGCGCTGTAGAGAGCTAAACTTATCTTGGCGTGACTTTCATAATGGCCGCCTCCTAATTTGCATAAGTCGGAAGATTGATCTGTTGAGCGAAACCAATGCTACCACATGAAAACTCGTAACTGTTTTGAGTTTTACAGAAATGTGGAGAATTGCTGTTGAGTTATGAGCATTAGTAATACAGAAAAAACATGAAAGCGAGGCTAGAAATGCCTCGGTTGTTTTTCTCATATAAAAATGGCTGTAACATCATTGCTTTTTAAGATTTCACAAGACCACTAACGTTGACATGCTCTTTCACGTGGCAATGTTCATGTTTTTTATACATGTGGATAAACTACCGATCGAAACGGAAAATCACATTTATGAATGTCGTGCCTTTTGTATTGCCTACTGAATGAAAACGCGCAGCGCTCTCGCGTTATCTCAAAATGGCGACTTCCAGTGAAGTAATAAATGACATTCTAGTAGAGGATAAGTTAGGATAGCTTACCGTTTGCGATGAAACGGCGATTGAGCTTACAGCTTGGCAAACGACCTTTCGTGCCCGTTGGTTAAGCTGATACCTCTGCGGCGGGCTTTTAGTTCGCGTGAAAGTTTAGTATGAAAAGTATATGTAGTTATGATATGAAATCATGTTTGCCGCGTAGCACTAGTAAGTGTAAAGAATGTGATGTAAAGTGGTATGCTGTAGTGCTATGTGTGCACGCCTACGAGGAAAGAGAAAAAATCTCTGACCCAAGTGGGACTCGAACCCAACGACCTCCTGGTTGCATGTCTGGCGCTCTACCAACTGAGCTATCAAGTCAGATGAGAGCAATCGTGGGTATTGGTGCGTTTTATGGGGTCACGGCGATTATATATGTATATGTAGTTATGATATGAAATCATGCTTGCCGCGTAGCACTAGTAAGTGTAAAGAATGTGATGAAAAGTAGCCTGAGTAACTGAGTGACGTCACTTCCGCTGAAAATTAACTCTTCCCTGGCAGGAACGGGTTCGCTTAAAGTGTCCTATGAAACGAAATTTTCGTCATTAAAATAAAGATCCCATTTGAAAGGCCTTTTGAAGTGAGGAAGAATGGTGTTTATTTCTTGTCAATATCTCATCTCGTTCCAGAGATATTAAGGCTTATACAATATGCAAATAAGATGATCTGTGACGTCATTAGTTGGACACAGCCGTATGAAGAATATCTCTGCATATACTCAGTAAAAACAATTCAAACTTTGCACACGTATGGTACTAGGCAAAACGCACATCATTATACAAATTAAGATGTTACCACGGTAACACTCAGGCCCCAACTGGCCCCAGGCCCATTCAATGAGGAAAATAAATTTCCTAATTTATCCTTTGCCAAACACATTAGTTCTACTGTGGGCATATCAGAAGGTTTGGAACAGTGTAAACAGTCTTAAACCTACAATTTTAGGTTCAAGGAGAAAAGAGCCTGGGGCCTAGAGTGTTAGGTTGGGTTAGGGTTTTGGTATAGGGTTGGGGTTGAGGTTAGGGGTTGGGGTTGGGGTTGGATTGGGGGTTGGCTAAGGATTTAGGTTTAAATAAGGGTGTTTAGGGTTTAATAAGTTAGGGATAAGGGTTAGTTGTTATGGGAATAGCGTTAGGCTAGAGTTAGCTAAGGGTTTAAGGTTAAGTCAATTAAAATGAATTGGATTACTGTTACGCAGGGGTTAGGTGTTTTTCGGATTAGGTTAGGGAGAAGTGTCTTAGGGTTGGTTTACCCAACCCTAAGACACTTACCCCTAAGCGTAACCGAAAAATAACTAACGCTAACCGTAACACCTAACCCTAACCCCAACTCTAAGTGTACCCCAACCCTAGTTATTTAAGAATGAATACCATGTCAAGTAAGGCCTAACGTCGTATTGTCAAGTATTGGAGGTCGTATTGTAAAGTTTCAGGTCGTATTGTCAAACATGAGCATGCCCCAACCCTAACCTCAACCTAACCTAACCTAACCTAACC